>WOGO01009279.1:0-10276 GCA_015342085.1 Leptinotarsa defecta
AACAATTCGTTGAGGTTATAGTGTCATATATAAAACAGGACTATCATGAATTTTTATATTTTTTAAGTTGATCAATGGATCATATGGAGCATGAATTGTGTTACTCAACTGTTTAGCAGTATAACAGTAGAACTCATTTATTATATTAGGACTAAGTGAGAGTTCAGAGTTATTCTTTTTTGTTTTACCTCTCATGTCACTAATAATTGACCAAGTTTCTTTAATTTTATTTTTCGATTCCCCATTCTGTTGCCGTAATATATTCTCTTAGCTAGACTTATAGTGGATCGATAGACTTTTTGTACTCATTGAGATAATTCTAGAAGAATGTTTCGTTTGTGAATTCATTTGTGGTATAAGAATCACTCATTGAAAGATAACACCTCGTTAATTCATAGCTTGCATGAATTTCGACTTTGGGAAGCTGGTTATAAGGTAAAAACCCGAGATCTTATGAAGTAGTACTAAAATTTATTTCAAAATATGCTAATATGAAAGTGAGGAAATTCACTTTCATCAACTTCTATATAGAGATATATTCAATTACCATGAATATTTTGATTAAATAGGGTCAATTCAAAAAAATTTCACCAAGTATTAAATGTCAGAGTTTTTATTACTGATTTACAAATTGAAACTTTAGAGTCAAATTTATATAAAATTACAGTTTCCTCAGATTTCGTTCACTGCCAATATTGATGTTCGATTTCCCCTTATTTCGATAAATTAGGACACATTGGCAACACTGGATAGAAGTATTCAGGGTGGCAAAAATTGACAGTTTGGTGTTGCCAAGCATTTATTATTTTTACCTTTTAAGTAAATGCAAAACGTAAAACTAAGTAAAACTATCAACTTCCATATGCTTTCTTAAATGGATAATGGAGGTTTTTATTAAGTAGTAATCAAATCATTCAGTCGGTGTTGATATAGTGTTTTCCTTTTTCCGACGCCAAAGAACAATTAGAGTTAGTCTAAGATACTAAGACTTATTTAAAGGCTTGGCAATAAGCATAAGGCCATTACGTAACCTTGAAAACCCGTGATTCGCAAATGAATAGATTTGGACTTTAGACCACAGACGTTGATCTTGATCTGTGATCATAATCATTATACGTCACATTAACGTAGTCCAGGAACGTTTACATCACATTCCTATGAAACGGTTTATACCATAACTACACGACGTCGTAATTGTATTTACCTACCACGTAGTGGAATTGAAAAGGGATATTCTAAAAATCATGATGAATGTGATTGCCACTTGAAGATATGTTCATAGCACTCAAGAAAGTGGCAAACCATAGACACGTATTCCGGGCTTTTGGCCCATCATCAGTATGGTGCAGCCAAGCGTGAGAAAGGGGAACACTTGGTTACCAGAAGAAATGCACGAAGCCACCCGCACATTTGTGGTTTCAATTAATAGATCTTGTATTTACAAGAAAACTATCAAAACCACCACGGAGGCAGCTGCGTGACATCCCAAAACACGTGTCTATGGTTTGCCACTTTCTTGAGTGCTATGTCCGATTATAAACTTCTGTATCTATATCCAGACACTCAATAACTTTCATATTTGTATAATTTCCTGGGCCCGGAAGTCACACAGGTAGCTATAGCTGCCTCCGTGGTGATTTTGATAGTTTTCTTGTAAACACAAGATCTATTAAATGAAACCACAAATGTGCGGCTGGCTCCTGCTGGTGGCTCCGTGCATTTGTATTTCTTTTGGTAACCAAGTGTTGCCCGTCCTTACACTTAATTGTATTGTCATCAAAACTAAATACCTATGTGTACCTAATATCAGATCAATCTGTCAACAGGAAGGGGGTCAAATATTAATTACTAAATTTGACCCAAACAAACAGGGCAAGTTGAATAAAACTGTTTAAAAAAAGCTATAATATGAGGGTGCATGAACTGCCTCAGGTGGTTTTACAAATAATATAATTTTATACTGTGGTTTGTACTAAGGCATAGAAGTGCCACGTTTTCTTAAAGATAAAATTTATTGAATTCTGATCTTGAATTCGAAATTTTATGAGATTCAAGTTTAGAGTTGGAATTTAAGAATAATAATTTTGTTAAATTCGACTTCAATCTCAAAATCGACTTTTAATTAGGAATATGATTGAAAAAAGTATTATTTCTTCAGATTCACTTTTTGTAAGATGTTACAGTTCTACCTATCAAGTTTAACCTCGGAATTTCATTCAATTCCGTTTTTGTTTGAAAGCCAATTGTGGCACTCCTTAGGCTTTGTAGGTTTAGTTATCAGATGTTATTGAAATATTTTAATCTGAACTATCTTTTGACATTTTCAACCATATTGTGTTTAAGGTTCATTTTTTTATGTGATTGATGACTTGTTTATTTTGTGGTAATTCATGATCACTTTAATGAAATGAATAAAAACACTTTTGTCTAATTACCACGAGTTGAATTAATTTATACGACCGGTTTTGGGTTTGACTCCATTACCAAGTATATATACTTATACTTGATAATAGGGTCAAACCTGAAACCGGTCGTATAAATTAAATCAACTAGTGGTAAGTATATATACTTTATAATAGGGTCAAACCCAAAACCGGTCCTATAAATAAAGTCAACTAGTGGTAATTAGACAAAAGTGTTTTTACTCATTTCATTAAAGTGTTCAAATTTTTTTCAATTTACTTAAATTAACTTGGGATCATGACGCACATGTTCTTGCTTGATAGATAGAATCGGAAACTCTGACATAAAATGAATCTATTGAAAACATGTTTTCCACAACAGAACAAAAGTAGTGACTCTCGAGCAAGTTTTGATAACCAAGTTATCATCAGCTGATGCTAATTTGATTAGTAAATGCATCGAGTGAAGGTACTATTGTTCAGGTGTGGGAAGTGCTTTTAATAGATAAACATTTTCAAAAATATTTTGTATTCAATAGGAATATCTTTTAATTTAGTATTCAGTTATTCAATGATGAATTTATGTTCTATAGTAAATTTTTTTATGAAATGATTTAATTTTAATGAAGGTCCATATTGGCCACACTCAGAGGAGGCGTATGGTGTGGGCGGTGTGGGCCACTGTCCAATGCCTAGCGCCTCAAAGCCGGAAATAAATTTTAAAAAAATATAGAAAATTGAAAAGTACACGCCATGATTTTTTTAAATTATGACTTTAGAAAATTCTCAACCTAAAGATATTCTAATAAATTAATGGATGTAGCCGTTAGTACGTAGTTTATTGTGTTCGTTTGGAAATGTCCTTACAGGAAGAAACTGCAATAACGTTAGTTACAAATACAAGTGGTGAAAAAACAAGAAGTTTTATTTCTCATTTTATGAAGATATTCCACTCTTTGGCGCACGAAAGCATATGAATAAAAAATTCGTGAATACATTTCTTTTTCTGATAAACTGTGTTATATTATAAAATTATTCAATTAAAAAAATTATCATCTTTGTCGTTTCTAATCATTCGTTTTTATTTAGTGGCAACATTACTTGGCGTTAAGCTGTATCGCGGGGAATCGCTGGACAGAGACCTCGGGACTTTCCCTTAATAAACAGCTAATCAAAGGATCGCATGCAGACGCAGTCTCGCTTCATGTTCCTATATTATAATTCCTAAAAGTATTTGATGTCAGAATAAATGATAGTTTATATATATTGAGAGGGTTATATTTTTAGGAGTGATTAATTTTTGGAAAAGAAAGTTTTTCGCTTTCTACTACTCCATCTTGATACAAAAGAAAAAAGTGGGAATCTTCCAAAGAAAGGAAGAAAGCCATCCATTTCAAAAGTAGTAACTCTATACTCAGTTTGAGAGTAGAGAAAAGTGTTTTTTGTATAATTCAGTGTTCATATTTGTTTCAAAATTATTTTTCTTTCGTGTAATTCAATGTTTATATGAAAGAAGCTGTTTCAGGAGGGCTTTTTCTTCCAGTTTGTGTCTGGAAGTTACTTCTTTGCATGATCTACACATGTATGTATAGAGTTACTATTTTTGAAATTGTTGCTTCCTTCCTTTCTTCGGAAGATTCCCACTTTTTTCTTTTGTATTAAGATTGAGTAGTAGAAAGCCAAAAACTTTCTTTCCCATAAATAATAATGTTACATAGTTTTGAAACTATTATATGTGTTCAATACCTAGAAATTCAGATTGTGTCATGAAGAAAAATAATAACATCTGTGTTTATTTAATTTAACGAGAATGAGGTAAAAGTATTCATTATACTTACCTACACTCATATTTTTTATAATTTTCTTTAAAAAACAACATAACTTGAAATTATGTCTATTATTTGTTTCATATCTTCGATTTGTTATGCTAGAATCCACCTTATTTTTTTCATAATGAGCAAAATTGTAGTTTTGTTCAATAAATTACAATTGTTATTATATTATATATTACCTTAGTGAAATACCAAAAGTAGGTACTATACAAAGTAATATAATTATGTATTATATTCATCCAATTTATGTTCAAAGGAATTAGTCCACTTCTTTTAAGTTAATTACACTTAGGGAATCTTACTATCAGTTTACAGTTACAGGTAACGGATACATTATTGGTACATTCTTCATAGTTTATCAATCATGTCAGGTTCAAACTCTAAGAGATATAGACTTAAAGGGAAAAAATGGAAATATGATTTAGCAAAAAAAAATTTTTTTCTTTAATTAAAGTAAAGTGAGTAAACAGGTTAGGTTCAAAGTGAGTGGGTCTATTCAACCCTCCACCTCAACCCGCAAGGGTTTATTGTGGCTCACACCTATTCACACTCCACCAAATAAACTCAGCCATATTAACGAAGCCGATTAGTTTGTACGGTGAGTGGTCTTTCAGGTCAGATAACGGCTCTGCCGAACTCTAAAAACCCGATTCGGTCCCCAGCGGGGCAGGCACAAAGTAAATGCTCTGCTGTTTCATCGTTAATGAGGTAGTCGGATAGTCAAGGTGTAAGATTTCCACCTTGATACCCATGACAACCTGACGATGCCCTAGATTCAACCGTGCAGGGCTTTTTCGCCTCTGGTTATGGTGAATTATCACTTGAGTCCAAACGTTTGCTAACCTGCTCATGGGGAGGTTTGTTCCTCCACCTGAGACAGATTCTGCGTACGCCGCTCAAGAGTTTGGTGCAAGGCGGTTTTATGAGGTACCCCGCTCTTGAGAAGACGACTCGGTCGTTTTTTGGTTGCATCACCAAACCTTTTTTTTAGGTTCAGTTATTGGATCAGGAGTTAGAGAGTTGAGAAGCTCTCGCTCCTGAACTAAATTTATAGAGAAGTCAGTTGGAGTCGTAAACTCGACATCCATCTCCTCCGTAGACTCGCTCCTGAAATAAATTTACAGGGAGGTCAGTTGGAGTCATAAACTCGACATCCATCTCCTCTGTAGACTCGCTCCTGATCTAAATTTACAGGGAGGGCAGTTCGAGTTACAAGCTCGACATCCATCTCCTCTATAGACTCAGCGTCAGAAAGAATTTTTAAGTTTACTCTGTCCATAAAAGTCCCACGAGTAGCTAGGGAAAGAAGGTCAATCACGGCAGAGTCCCACATTACCGTGACAAGGCGATGCTACGACGAGAGGGCGCCCGGTATCTCGAAGGTTCCGTAGAGACAGCTGATAGATATGTTTGTTTTACTACATTATGTACGAAGATACATTTATAGCAAGTCAGTTCCTTAGTACTAGGTTACAATAAAAGATTTAAAAATATAAATATCAATCTAACATTCAGATTAGAAAAACAAGTATACTTCTGCCATAAATTCAGCTATTTGTATAACATTACAACACACAAAATTCACACATATACATTATATATAAATAAATGAGAGGGTTTGACCTTAATGTCTAGACTAGCTGGCTATATAGAGTAATTCATTAACAGAGTAAAAACCGTATTGTAAAAGAAATATTTTATCGCAGATTTAAATTTTATTAAGATTACTTGTCTTCTCAGTCAATAGAGGTTCCAGAGTATCCACTGAAGTGGTATTTCATTGAATGTATTATTCTGTGTATGATTTCCATGAATTCTATTAAAATAACATGAAATTTCATCTTCGTCAAGAGTTCAGTCTGGAACTTTGTGCTTTTTTCCTTTCTTTGGAAGATCCCCACTTTTTTTTTATAGATGTGGATAAGTAGAAAGCCAAAACCGTTTTGTTCAAAAAGTTTGTATCTTTCAAAAATATATTCTTTCCATATATGTAAAAATTCATTTTCAATTTTTGGAAGTGATATGAATAGACTATACTCACCCCTTCCACGTCAACAAAATCGTCATCACCTAAATTCGTTCGGGCTCCATAACCAAACTTCAGTGCCTCTGCCAACCGTTGGTAGTTTGTGAGCGAGGAAGGTGTTTCAGTATCGAGGAATCCATTCAGAATATTGGACATGTATACGAGTAGAGGTCCCGATGCTGGCAAAGGAAACGAATGTAGTTGCATTCCGGATATTGAGGTTTTGACTGAAGATTTCCATTTGGGTCTGAAAATGGAAAAGGCATTATTCAATTTTTCATATGCAATGGTTGATACATAGTATGCAGCACTGAAAACGGAACAGATCAGATATTTTTTGGACAACTCTGTTGAAAATAATGTAAAAGCAGGTCAATTTGTAATTGGGGTGGGAGATCTCAACTATCATTCCTCCTTCCCAGCCCTTTGGTGACCATCACCCCGGTGATTCGAACAGGTGAATTAGGTACTGAATGTGACATATCATTGGAAATGTAATTTTTTTCTGGCATCCTTTTGCGAAAAAACAGCATCATCAAGTAGCTTCAGAACTGCTCCAGCATGCCACACATCTCGAGACTAACTTATACTCATGTATGGCAATTGAAGTAGAACAGGTCTTTGTCTTCGGACCTGGAAGAACGAACGAACTCACCTATCAAAGTGATCATAGACTTACTAGGATGCTGGCTATGGAAGTGCTATTTCCAACTGAAAGACGAATTCTTTACGTAAGATGAGGAACTGTCAATGGTATCGTCACTTCCACCAGTTATAGCCAACATATATATGGACTGGTTTGACAACACCTTCATAGTATAAAAACATTCAAATACAGAATGAGACACCTTTCTGAAGCACATACCAGCATGAAACCTTCCATTGCCTTCACAATGGAGTAGAAAATCCACAACAAATTGACATTTTTGAATGTATTGGTGATGAGGACTAATACTGAGTGGGAAACATCTCTATACCTGAAACCCACTCACACGGGACAGTATCTGAATCACAAATCTAGCCACCATCAATCTACTAAAAGAGGAATCATCAAGACTCCAGTGAATCGTGCTTTCGGGCTCTATAATACGGAGGAAAGTCTAGAAAGGGAACCAGGCATTATCAAAAAAGATCTTCAACGAAATAGTTACTCCAAAGTGATGGTCAGATTCTAGCCGGAAGACAGCAAGAGTCTCACAAGGAAGAGAAGTCCTTCCTTACGTCAGAGGATTGTCGAAAAAGATGAGAAGAAATGAGTACAATCTTATATTTGTATCTTTGATTTGATTGCAATAATTGATAGTTACGTACAGCGCCATCTGTTCGCAAATAGATCAAGTATTGATGCCGATAATTCTGTCAGTACAGATCCCGATCTTGAGAGTTACACACAAACATGCATACAAACAATCATACATATATACAGGTGAAGCTAATATAAAGCGTGTAAAAATATTTTAACTTTTTAGTTCGATGTTCTTTAAAAGCGTGTCTCTTAGTTTTTTTTGAACTATATTTATTTTTACTTTTTGAGTTCGATGTCTTTTGGAAGCGTGCTTTTTAGTTTTTTCGAACTATATTCATTTTTTACTTTTTAGTTTCATATGCTATAGAAGCGTCTTTTTTAGTTTTTCAAACTATATTTATGTTTCAAATCAATCTTTTGATTTGATATGTAATGTCAAGCATGTCTAATTTTTCGATTTTTTTGAAATATTCAAGTTACTGAATTTTTCAGGTGTACATTTTATGATAACGTTTCCATTGTTGAAATCCATATTCTGGTTTGCTTTCAAATAATCGAATTAGATTTTAAAATGTATCTTTCGTTCCATTCAAAACTTTTTTCTGTACTAAATCACGGGTAATTCAAAATATTTAAATATCTAAATATTTCATCTGTGGTACAATATTTCGCTAACACTTATAATTCTTAAAATCCATCTTTTATTTTGATTTTCTTTTGAATAACCTATCAAGGAGGTTACTTACAGCGCCATCTGCCCGTGAATAGATCAAGAAATATCATGTAGGTTATGTGTAGCGCCATCTACCCTCGAATGGATCAAGCAATTGACACCTGCATTATTTCTATCAATAACTTATAATAACACTTATAAATGATATCAATTCTCTAATGATACAGTGTGTACAATATTTTTGAGTCCATATTTAGCTAACACAAACAGCCACGTGTGAAAAACCTGGTGTGCTCAAATCCAAGCCACAAACGAACATTGTTTGGCCTTGGGAATTTTTAATAGTCACTGTAAATGCCAATCTGATCGGAAATTGCACACCTTTGAAATGAATTGGCACATCTGTAGGTATAATTAGTGGTATTAACATATTTTCACCTCGGAACTTGCCATTTACAGTGCTAGCTTCGACAACGTTTTTCATTAATTTTTTATGACTAATCGCGTGCCGTTGCTCAGCCGTGGTGGATTCAAATTACGGAGCTATCCAACCCTCGGTTGTATATTATGCAGTGACATTCCTGGCAAATCCAATGAGTTCAAAAACTCTGTTCGATAATCCACTGTTTCGGTGGCATCGCAAACTGTATCTACGCTCGATGTATAAACAATAATTGTGGCCGAAAACTATGTCGGGATGTGGAGAAGGTTTATTGTGTGAGAGAGAGTGGAAACTGGCTTCGTTCTCTTCTTTACTCCGTGCTGTTTACTGAATGAGAAGTGACACCGGTAGACGACTGGCGGGAATAACTGATCTTTTTCCCCTTTTTGTTTATTTCAATTGTACTTTCATGGTGAATAAAGAATTTTGTATATCAGACATTATACCCCACTTTTTTATAGGAGTGATTGAATTACTCTCTTGTTTTCAGGTTCATCGTCCAGGACAACATATTAGGAGCAGAAAGACTGTTAACTTTAGTAACATTACCATCCAGCTGTCTCATAAATCCGTCCCAATCTACAAAAGACACCCTATTAGAGTTGTTCAGGGGGCTGCAGCACCCGTACATTCACCCTGTGCTCGATATTGAATTCTGGGAGGGTGGAGCAGCCGTTATCAGTCCGTGCAATCCCGCTGGAAGTCTCAAGGATCTCATCTACAGTTCGGTTTGGCACAAAGAATTCGACAAGAAATACGTTGGCAGGGGGGAAGGATTGTCAATTAGAACGGTGAGCAAATTGTTCTATGGATTTTTTATAGTTATAGAAATACTTCTTTTTGTTGAAATTTTCACTCAACATAAATGAGGCATAGATCAAAATCTCTCAGACTACATAAAGTGGAGCCGCTTTGGAGTCAGACGAGTTCCGGGCACACTGCTATTTGGTTCGAATCTGTCCTGAACTGATGAGAGGCAATACCTCGAAACTGGACTGTAGGTGACCTACTCGAATGTGATTCATTGTTCAGCGTGGAATTAGCCGGAAAATTAGTGCCACTTCCCGTGAAAGTATCTATGAAAGAGAGACAAATCTCCAACCTTTCTTCGATGTTCCAGACTATCAAGGTTGCAAGTGATGTTGGCATTTCCAATCGGGCCTTTGCAATTCCAACGACATGATTGTGCCAAGACCGAACGGGCCCGAAAAATATATGAGCCAGAGCATCTGAAGCAAATTCAAATCCAAGATAGAGTGGATGTAAACATTGACATGCTCTACGCACGTCATAATGAAAATCCCAAGAATTGGCCAGGGTTGTATTCAGAACCAACATCTTGTTGATCGCAAAAGCTATATCATACTTAGGAAAACTTTTTTGTAATAACGAGTGAAATGCACAAGTTTTGCAGTTCAACGGGAAAAACGCAGATAATATGTGTAATGTAAAAAGATTTTCATTGGATTTTTCACAGCGCACTCAAGCATTATACGAAAAGAGACGTAATTATTTCTTTATTGATAATTTTTATTTTATGTGAAATCAAAAGGAATAATAATCAAAATTATTCAACTGGATGAATTTGTCTCTTCATCAGTAGTGTCATCCTCACCAATCTGAATTATCAGTGGCTCGATTTGTGCCTCTATTAT
>WOGO01009280.1:0-10276 GCA_015342085.1 Leptinotarsa defecta
TATTGTGACTGTTAGCTGTGTGAGTTTTCGAATTTTTTAGTTGTCATAACTTTGTTAATAATGAATATTTTTTCATGAAATTTTGGTCACACCTATTTAGAGGTACTCTGAATCCAGTGGCGTAGTGATTTTTTTTCAATAAAAATATTGCTAATAAAAAATCCCGATTTTCGACTAAGAAAAAATATCGTAGTACCTTTTAGTACTTGACATTTAAAAAAAAATTATTAAAATCGATTTACAACTTCAAATTTTAGGGGGGTGTTTCCATTAAAAATGGGTCACACTATATATGTAGTATGTATTTATGTATTAAAAAACAAATGAAGACTTTAAAACGAAGAAAACTACATCACCATGCGATTTTATGTACCGTATGCAAGACCAAGGATGACTTCATGGACCCCAGAATACTTTTTTTAAAAAATAATCAATGTCAACTAACTATTGTGTCAATTTCTAAGCTGCCCTTGATTCTATAGCAATAAAAAATTGAATTTTACTATCATTATCACATTTCTGTAGTGCCATCTAATGATCGTTTGTAAAAACATTAAGGCAACCCTTGTAATACCATTGAATATTTTGACGAATATTGCTTGAAAGCTATGAAAGAATATTTTTTTCACAACCAAACTGTGAATCCAGTCTGTGAGAAAATATGATAATCATTTTTGATCACTTTCAGTTTTGATCATTTTCACTTATGAGTCTGATATCTATTCAGATATTGATTAAGAAAAAAATTCATAGTACCTTGCATTTTCTTGGATGTAAACTTGAAGTTATAGCTTCATCAACACTAGCTAGTACTCTGTTTAACTCCAGCACTTTAGGATCTGGTTCATGAGTTTCTTTTTTACTTTGAGTTTGGGTTAACAAGTAGTGAAAACACTGAACTCGAACCTCTAAATGAAGAAGTAGAAGGCACGTGTTTGCTAATTCATCAAATTCTTGGGCAACACTTGTTAACTGTTGCAAGGTAGCAGCAGACACTGGCGGGGAAGATTCATTATGGCTAATATCTTGTTTCGGTGGAGAGAGGCCTGATGGTTCAGTTCGAAAGTCACTAGCAAATTCAAACATCCTGATAGAGAACCATTCCTAAAACCACATCAAAGTCATTGTAAACATCAATTCCGCAGAAAATAAGAAATAAACGTATCAGTAAAAAAATAACACATACATAAATAAGTCAAAAAACACCAATTCATACATTTGATCAATATTTAAAAAATATTCACGGAATATTTTTTACTATAAAATATTTGTGAACTCATGTAACATTGAAATATACAACAACGGTACATTTTACAAAAAATAGACCCAGCATAATACTTCAACATCTCAATAAACAATCAAATAGAATGGCACTATTCACTGAAAATGTTAATCAATAAACATGAGATAATTTAAATTGCCACAAATAATCTCCTGAAAAAAAGGATGTTAAATGTTGATACATGCCTTGTTCAGATGGTATATGAACTCAAGGATCTTAATTTTACGAATATGGTGACGTCTAAATCAATTTAGAAAATTTTAATGGGTTTGTTTCATGATTTTTGGTTTATAGTTCACCATTAGAAATTTCAAATTGAAAAACAGCTTTTTGGCTTTTTTCTTCTCCATCATTATACAAGAAATAAAAACTCTTTATAAATATATGCAGTACATACACAGAAGATTGTTTCACATACAAACTGAAAGAAAAAAAACCTTTCTCTCACACAAACATAATCAAATGAAAGAAAAAATCCTTTTGAAACAACTACATTCACATGAACATTGAATTATAGTAAATTCACTTTCTCCGTTAAGTTTGCATTACAAACATTCGCTTTGGAATTGAAAAAATATCATTCAGAGGAACACTACATAATGTGATATATGAAAGAGTATTGTTTTAAAATGTCACTTACATGGAACACTATCATCCTCAATGGTGTACTTTGAAGCTTCCTCAGCACCGTTTTGGATAACATTACAAGACAATGCATTTATTTCTTTCATAACATTAAGACTATATATCACCAGAAGTGATAAATCTGCTCTTGTCACGATGACAGTATGTATAAACAGTCATACGGTTAGATCAATCTCAGTCATTGGAATTTAATTTGCATTGAAAACGGAATATTTTTAAGAGAGATCAGTTTTTTGAAAAAAGTTTTTTTGCATTCTATTTTACCACCATCAAACGAAAAATGTGGAAAACTTTCAAAGAAAGGAAGAAAAATTAACAATATAAACTCTTAATAAAAATATGTATCTACGACTGTTGCATACAATGATGATGAATGTTTGATAAAGAACTCAATTTTTACTAGAACTCACATATACAAATACTGTGAACTGTAAAATAATAACAGTTATGAATTGAATGTGACATAATTTTACAAATCAATTAAATTACTGTGAGGAGTATTACAACAGGAGTCAAATTTTACTTTCGGCCTATTAATAGCTACTGTTGTGAACAAAATCTAATCAGATGGTTGTAATACTATTACTTTGAAACTTACCATGCTCTCTTGTAACTGAGCTAATTCCCTGAGTGAGTTCATATCAGAAAGAATTTCTCCAGCTGAAACACCCCCTTCTCCAAGATTACTTGCTAAAATCTCAGCTTCTCTTCTATTCCTCATGCGAACATCCTCTGGACTTTCTTCTTCAGATGGTTGACCTCTTTTCAACGTTCTTTTACTCCTTTCACTGCGAGCATGAAACTCTTGTTGGGCTTTCAGATTCAACCAGTTAGGCAAAGATCTGTGAAATATTAATACATAGATAGATATACTATTTTTGACTGACCATTTAATATCCCATTAAACGCCGAGCTATGAATGAGTGGTTGATTAAAGAAAAAATAACATTATTGAATTCATCAGGTCCTACTGAAAGTTTTTCCATCAAAAAAATTATTCATACAGGGTGTGAGGAAAAAATATTGTTGCGTTTTCGCTACAACAGCCTTATCCGGTAAAAAAAATATTTCAAATTTGAAAATGTATAAGTTTTACAATGGGTAGGTACAAACTATATACTATGAAATGAAATGAAACAGATAGAACGTAAGTGGACTTTGCATTTTTCACACATGAAAACTGTCTGACTTTTACACTGCCTGCAGTGCTTTCTTGCCTTTTCTGAATGATGAGAAATGACATGTCTAACTCTGTCTCTTTTGATTTTATCTGGTAACTCAGTACGAGTTGGTCTTTCTCGACCCTGACTGCTCATACGAGTTGTTTCAGATTTATTATTAGCATTTTGTGTGATTTCTTCAGTTTTCATGAGAACCATAACCAAATACGATCTGATTTCAAGTTGTGTAATTTTAGGGTACGTCATTTTGTGAAGTTACAGGATGATCTTGAATAGGATGACTGAATAATGAAATTACGCAAATTTGAAAGTTGTATGAAAAAAAAACTTGATGTGATCTCCGCAGAAAAATAATGAGTCACCAATGACCTTTTGCAAACATGAAACTGAAAGAAAAATGAGAACATTGGTACTTGCTTTTGTAAAAAAAAATGTTAATATAACGTTGCGTTTTTGCATCGATGGCGATATACAGGGTGACTTATCTTCTAGTAACAACTCCATCACCGGTTTTTCATGAACATCATCCCATTTTTATGAGCACCATGTAATTTTTATGAGCACCAATCCATTTTCAGTGTAACCTTGCGGTGATGATTCAAAAATGTATCTCAAAGGTTAGTTGTCATTGTTTTAGGGTGGGCAACAATACCAGGATTACAAGTTATGTACAAGATTTGAACAAATACAGATAATACAAAAATTATATGAAGGTAAACAGAGAAAACTTGCTGTACATTATCATTGTATATGATCTTTGTCCCTCGACTAAACTATTTATTTTTTGCTCTTCCTCTTTAAAAACTTTTGAAAACGAAACAGTTCAAATTTGTATTGACAACACTTCAAAGAAGGTACGGTTATTTGGAACCTAATCAAAAGTTATCATATTGTGACAGTCTTTCAATGCCTTCATTCATAATTTCAATCATGATTCGTGTTAGCGATATAATGCGACCTCAATCAGTGGTGTGCAGATTATTCGATGAAGTGAACTCAGATCATGAACTCAATTTACAATTTACAACTATAAGCAGAAGAAAGCGAAAATACGAAAAATTGGGTCATACTACGGATGTACTAAAGCAAGGTAGACGACCGTTCCTGAAAATATTCAACAAAGAAGTCATTTTGTCAGCAGCTGGAAATCCACACTCTTCAGTGCGGATCAATATGGTGATTTGAATATTGAAAAGTTTTCAGTATTGACCAGAAGGTGGAGACGATTTTTAACGAAGAACTGAATTCTGCCAAAATATGTTGTAAAAAATAATAGAAATACATTCTATTTTCAGTCAAGACAACGTTTGATATGAACGAGAATGTTAATCGGCAGAACCCCCGTTAATCGTCTGACGAAAATTCACATTGAACCCAAGAATCCTATATATGCAGAACATAGGTTACAGATACATATTTTATAATATAGCATTATACATAATAATAAAATTTTAAATTGAAATTTATATTCAGGAGAGAATAATTTTTGGGAAAGAAATGTTTCAACTTTCTACTTCTCCATCGTTAAACAAAAAATTAAGGGAATCTTCCAAAGAAAAAAAAGCAATTTATTACAAAATGAACTACAGAATATGTATATAGATCAAGCACAGAAGTAACTTTCAGACACGAACTGTAATGCTATGTCCTACGTGGGCGACCACACGCGAACGCGATTGCGAAGCGATCCGATGCGATTTCAACGCGGTGCGGAGCGAAGCGGCGGCGACTCTGTCCACGTGCGCGCGAATCGTCCCACACTACCACCGCTTCAATTGGCATTTAAATATCAGTCGTGAATAAACGAAAGCTATCAGATACTCAAGAAGTATGTACGACAGAGAAGTGGAAGTAATATTGTGTACTTAGAAAGGCACATTAATGGGGAATTTCGTAATTTGTACGAGGAGTTACGGACTCCACCTCTGTTGTTCAAGGAATATTGTCGATTGTTGCCTACAACATTCGACTATATTGTGCAAGCCATTAAATCTGTTCTGCAATTTACTACAACTAATTTCCAGCAACCCATTTCTGTAGAAGAACGATTGATAGTGACTTTAAGGTAACAAAACTATGAAATCTCTTACATTTATTATTAAAGTTTCATTAGTAAGTAATTCACAAATAAGTATAATGTTCAAGTTGACAACCGGATTGTGGTGGATTTAACTTTGATAGCTCCGTTAATAAAAGATCCTGCATTTGCGTTCTAAAATGTAATTTGTTCAAAAATGGCAACTGTTTCATATAAGGTAATATTGATTTGAACCACAGAAGGTCGTCAGTATTATCTGATTGATCTTCGCGAAGAATTTTCATTTTTTCTCTCTCGATATCGAGAAATGCCTCTAAACCAATATCTTTTCTTTTGCGGGTTTGTCTTGTAATGGCTGGCAACGAGGGTGAATGCGAGGAACTGGCAATGAAGGCGAAGGAACTTGCGATATGTTGACAGATTTAGATGTGTTCTGTGGAATTTCTTCTAAAATAGATGCAGATATACAGGGCTGGGTGTTATTGTCAGCTACGTTCGCGTTGAATAAGTTTTCAGGACTAGCAGCGTCGGTTCACACTGACAGATCTATTGAATTGGTTTCTGACGAGTAATCTTCATATATAATATTCCCTTCTGTTGACTGAGGTTTCAAAACTACTCTTAAAAATGACATATTTTTAAAATATGACCATGTGCCTGAATACTTCGGCTCATTATCGGCGTAAGTCCCAGAACGTGGTTTCGGATTTTTTTTTTTAATTCTTTAATGAAGGCCCCTCAAATTTTTCCATTTTTTTCTTAGCCATTTCATCTGAAAAATGAAATGGAATTATTGCCTAATAATTTTTAAATATTTCAGGTATTTGGCCACAGGCATACAGTTCCGACAACTCGCTTTCTCGTTCAGAATTTCAAAATCTGCTATTTCTACAATTGTACCACAAGTTTGCAAAGCTATATGGGCTCAATTAGTTACGAAGCACATGCCCGAACCTTCAGAAGATAAGTTCAAAAATATAGCGCAATGTTTTTGGGACAGATGACAGTTTCCCAATTGCATTGGATGTATTGATAGAAAGCACATTCGTATTATAAAACCAAAAAAGTGTGGTTCCATGTACTATAATTATAAATCCTTCTTTTCGATTGGGTTATTAGCAGTCACTGATGCAAATTATAAGTTTATAATGATAAATGTGGGTTCTTATGAAAAAGACAATGATGCTGGTGTTTTTGATAACTGCCCCACTCGAAGAGCAATAGATCAAGGAAGACTAAAAATACCTAAAGAACAAGTACTATAGAGCTCACATATAATAGCTCCATATGTTCTCCTAGGAGATGCGGCGAATATCTAATGCGACCTTTTCCAGAAAAATTGACGACGAAAGAGGACGCCAGAGATAATTATAATTACCGGTTATCTCGGGCCAGAATGGTGGTGGAGTATTCT
This sequence comes from Leptinotarsa defecta, assembly GCA_015342085.1. Taxonomy (NCBI): domain Eukaryota; kingdom Metazoa; phylum Arthropoda; class Insecta; order Coleoptera; family Chrysomelidae; genus Leptinotarsa; species Leptinotarsa defecta. The sequence goes on from WOGO01009280.1 coordinate 6,561, forward strand.
TTCGGTTCGATAACTTCTAAATTCAGAATTCTACATAAATCTATCGAAACCAGTATAAAAAATGCAGTTCATATCGTCAAAGTCGTATGTTTACTACATAATATACGTGATCTTGAATCAATAAATGAGACTGAGTTCTTATCTTTCCGAGAAGCATATCAAAATATTTCGCAAATACCAAGACATAATTCTCAAAGGAAATATAATGCTACATCACGAGCAGCCGCACAAGCGAGGGAAAACTTCAAATTGTATTTTGAGCAACATCCTTTGGCAAGAGTATAAATTTTTTTTAAAATAAATATGTTCTACTTACTTGTAATCTCAGTTATTTCAGCCACAACCTCCTATTCGCGGTTCGATGATATCCGGTTGTGATAATTTTTAGTCCTTTTGTCCCATAATAAAGGACGTTCTTGGATAGCATTAATGAAAGTTTCTACCTCCGACATATTTTTTTAGCAAAGAAATGGCAGCTTTAATGTCGGGTCACGTTCAGTTCGCGTAAAAATATCAAACCAACTGATCGCGTTCGCTTCAATTCGCGCTGAGACGCTCCGCACGTTAATAGCGTTTGGTCACGTAGGACACTTCAATAGGTTTCGGTTGTTTGTTGTTTTCGCGCCGCACCGCGCCGCTTCGCGTTCACATTCAGATCGCTCACATAGGACACGGCGTAAGATCAAACCTTCTCGAAACAACTACTTTCATGTAAACATTGAATTATACAAGAAACACTTTTTCCTATTCAATTTGTACTCTAAACATTCGTTATGAGATTGAATTAGATATCATTCACATAAGTGCTTCAGCTTGTAATGTATCCAGATTGGTGCTGAAGAGGCAATAAGGCAAGTCTATTACTCCGAAACATCGATGTCCGCCATTGAGAATGACATTGTTTCATGTGAGTGAAATTTCACCTTTTTTGTATTCTATATGGTGTAACAATCCTGTGAATACTATCTGATTCAATTACATAACGAATGTTTGGAGTACAAACTGAATGGGAAAAATTTGTTTTTTATACAATTCAATGTCTATACAGCAATGACCCTCAAGATCTTTTTTATACAGAGAAAACCTTTTGTGCTAGTTTGGGTTCACCCCAGAAAGGATACCATAACGTATTCTGGAATCCTCATAAGCATGATATAACATGAGTAATTGCTCACATGCGAGTACTTTTATTATCTGTCGAACCAACAAAGATAGTATACAACCAATTATTGCATTGAAATTTACACTTTACACACCCATCAATTGTGACGCTTAAAACTTCTGATTTACCAATGCAACTTAATTTTTTGTTGACAACACTCACAGATAGATTGGAAATGTTTTTCTGAACCTCATAACCTATGTATTTTCAGCAATAAATAAAAGTGAGTTGGCACTGCACTATAAAGTTATGTTACCCAATAATTGTTTACCATTCTTAGTAATAACACCATCTGCTCTGTTTGATGTTTGTATCATCCGTGTAAATGAAAAATTTGCATATGTGGCTAAAGTGTCGATTTCATTTATATTAAAAAGAAACAGGATAGGGCCAAATACTCAGCCTTGGGGATCTCCCACATTTATATCAAGACTGTTTGAGTCTGCCACTCTAGACTGTTTATCATTAGTCTTAATACTGACATATTGTTGACGATTACCAACAAAACACATTATCCAATCCAAAGCAACACCATCATGCTGAACACAGTCGAATATCCTGCTGAAAATATAGAAGATTTCAACAAGGCACATTCATGCTTCCAGAAAATTAATACTTTTCTGTAAAATGATAAGGTGACACTGTTGGTAGACTTCTTTGGGCATAAACCATGCTGATTTTCAGGTATCAGATCATCACTTTAAATAAAATTCAAGTTTATTAGATTTCTTTTTATGGATTAGTTTAAAATCTACAGTTCATACTAACAATCTATACTATACTGCAAATCTGTGTGACCGCTCTATTACAAAATATATTTACTGTGAATTTTCTTTGGTAGTGTATCCATTATCTGCATAATGAGGTAATTTCATTTAATAATTTTCATTATGTGCATACTTCATGAATTATTTTTTGTAAAAATTATATTAATGTATAAATTTTTAATTAGCTATAATAATTTCTACTTGAATTTTTAAAACATTTCTTGTACTATTGCCCACCCTATAACAAGTTGATGCATATTGTGATAGATTTTTGGAACCTACTTAGCAAGATATCTTCAAAAACTGAAAAACAAACAGGGTGTTCCATTAAAAAAAACTGTGATGACGTCATTACTGGAAGGTAGGTCAACCGGTATTGAATTATTATTCAAAATAATGGTAAATCACAACAAAAAAATTGATCAACTTCAGAAACTGTCAATTATACTATTTATTGAGCTGATAATGAATTTATGCTAAAACAAGTATTTTTCCCAAACACCTGAATTGCAATACTTTTGAAGCATGTTTCACAGGAGATAAACTTTTCTCCTTGATATGCGCGTCGAGAATAATAAATTTACGTAAGATTTCATTATGGTAGATACTGTTATGTATGATAAAGTGAGATATTTAGTTCTGTTATGTTAAGGTTCTGTTTCTTATTATTTTTAAAAATATGTTCACGATTTATAAAAACTCTCATAATTGTCAGCAGGTAATTTTTGTACCATATACAAATGTCTCAATTCTTGTTGATCATAATGATAACACATCGAACATAAACATATAATATTTTTAACTTATGCTTCATAGAAAGCTGGAAACCATTTAAATAATACGTTTCTTCTGAAATGAAAGAGGAACATCACTTACTTCAAGAATCTGCTAATATCATCATCTTTCAGCCAAGCTGCACTACATATCCATTTATCTTCAGAGTGTGGTTGAACTATTCCTCTGTACGCAGCATTGCAGGTATCTTTATATTCTTTCAAAGCTTTACATGAGTATTCAGCTATTCTCTCACTATAAAGTGGTAGAGAATTCAATACCACTTTCCACTCCCTTATGCACCTTTCGACAGTTACTGTACTCTGGAATTGATTAACAATGAAGGTGAATATTTTGTACACATTACATCTGCTAACCTTTTTTGAATATTATCTAGAGCTATCATTTTCAGAAATCTTGTTATAACAACACTATTGAAAATAAATTTATATATCAGTTATATATTTGATTGCTTAATGAATTTTCATGACACTCCACAAGTTTTAGGCATACATTCTTTCTTCATGTCATATTTTAATTAAGAAACAAGACATCTATAGATTCCCGGACGGGACGTGTCAGTAGATGTTCTAGAAGTAAAACAATGCCGCAAAATGATTTGATAAAAAAAAATAACAGTTTGTAATATTGATTCTCTAAACATCAGTTGTTTCCTATAATCAGGAGTAAGTGGGTAAGATATTAATAATATACATGATAAATGTATTGATAGAATGAGTTATTATCCTGTGATACAATGTTTTTTTAGAATTTGTGTATATATTTTTTTGTGAATATTAACCCCGAAAACTAATCATTCATCAGAAAAATGTGTTCTTCTATGGTAAAATCATTATCATTAACCCGGAAAAATCACAATTCATCATTTTTCATCACAACCCTTCAGAGACACCATCAATAAACATCAACAACGAAATGGTAAGAAGCAGGCAATCAGTAAAATACTTGGGAGTTAACATTGACCACAAAATCAACTTGAACAGCCATACAAA
>WOGO01009281.1:0-10276 GCA_015342085.1 Leptinotarsa defecta
CAAACTGAAAATCCTTACGAATTCCTCTGGACTACTTCGACAGTTCTCATATGGTTTGCAAACTGGATTTCATCTTCGCTAGAACATGCGACTATTAGTTCGAATCCTGGATTTGCTTTGCTAAAACGCCTATATTCGTATGCGCATGCTTCGTACGATTCCGTATCGTTTGAAATCGCTGCTAGAACAAACCTAATTACATATACATTGTAAATCATTTGAAAAAATTCCTTGGGCCCAATAGCAGTAATCTAATCTTTATTTTCGTCATCTTCTTTCAATTTTATCTCTACTCAAATTTAATTGCTCAGACCTTTAGCACAAACTGTTTTGGGTATTGGCGCGAATTGAAGCTAAGACATTATTATCATCGTCGTGGTACCTTCGATTTCGACATTGAGAATGATGATTTTCCATCCGAAAATTAGGCAGATTCGCAACCAATCATAATTAGAGACAGGCTTGTAAAGGACACTTACATTTGATCGAATAATAAATTTTAATTATTTTGATACATTTTTTTCATTGATTTTGACTATTTTATCATTTCTGTAGCTTCTTATTCAGAACCATTAATTGAAAATCGGACTTGAATATGAAAGTTACAAAAAAATTCAAATGTAGTTTCGAATCTATTTCTAAGCTACTTTTTCAAATATCTTTTATCTCCAACGCAAAGCAAAGTATCGAGAATTTGCCCTTTTCGAGGGATTGCAGTAGGCTGAGTTTGAGACTGTCAATCAGGCTAAATATTGCGAAAAGTGCGGCCCATGTACGTCTACGCCTGCACCATAAATCAAATCTCTGTTTTCAAAAATGAGTAAAATACAGGGGTTTCTTCGTCTTAAGTGTGTTACATTGTATATTCGACCTCTGAACGTGCATTGTTTGCAATGTAATTTCGCCTGAAAAATCTAAAAATGAACAACACAACTAATAGTGTAAATAAAAACATAACCCACGAAAGTTTATCGTGTACTCTAGTAATGTGGGTATATTACCAGATTATTATATATTAAGTTTAGGGAGACTTTATAACATTCAGTAACCAGTGATCATATTTACACATTGTTTTTATTCATTTTCAGAGATTCAACGTTGCTCTAACCCGTGCCATGAGCAAGCTCATAATCATAGGCTGCGGGCATGTTTTGGCTACAGATGCGAAGTGGTTGAGTTACATGGAACTATGCGAAAATCTAAATGGTTTTTGTGGTGCCCCCTTCGCGAGACGTACAAGAGAAGTAATAGAGGAGATTACCAGCAGATTCAATAATGTAAAAATGATTGACAGCCAGTATAATCATTGACAATATCTTTGCTGAAAATTTTTCCTCGTGAGATGCTGTGTGGAATGTGATTAATTTTGAGGGTTGTGAATATATATACAATCAACATGATAAAATTAATAATTAGTTAGGGATTAATTAAACCTTATTGTTTGAGGCAACTAAAAAATTTGACAATTTTATATTTTTGTTTACTACTGGTTTGAATTTTTCTGCAATGCAAATTTTGTATTTTTTAAATGCCTAGAAGTGACAGTCATAATTTAGAAGTTTTGAAATGGAAGCCTTACTAAGGTTATTAGTACAAAATAATATAATCAAAAATGTTTTACTGTATTGGGTTAAATTGAAAGTATTTTTACTTTTTCGTTTTTCCTTGTTTTAAATTTTAAATAGCTGACCAAAGAAAATGAGTTATTTTTCTTTCATTATTGTAATTCGTTACCTCTCTATTTTTGTCTCAAGTTGTGATACTTTATTATTGTATACTATTAGCTATTTACCAAAGAGATAGGTGTTTTTTAATAAGTGAGATTTATTACTGAATTGCCAAACAAATGATTGCCAAATGTATACATCATGGAAGGTCAGTTGATGATTCTTTGCATCCGCAAATAATTTCGAGAATTTAAAATAAATTTTGTAAAGAATTTAAACACACATTTTTAGTATGCAATGCAGGCTCTAAAAATTCAGTACTCAACTAATTGTTAGTTACATTTCTGTTTGTGAATCAACACAGGCCATTTTTAATTGGTTTCAATCTTCATTGCTAAAGTTACTGTTTTCTAACACAAAAAACAATAAAATACAAAGAACACAAGTGAAAAAATCTTATAAATTTTAACATATTTCATAGTCTTCAAGCGTGTATTGCACATTTTTGTGGTTGATGTCATTTTTCTTGCTATTCATCACTAATAACTTCAAAGAATATGAAAAAGCCGTCCACACAAGAGATATCTTTTGTCAAAGTAATTTTCTGGGTTGATGGCAGTGGTCTACCCAGTTTGCCTTACTTTTTATTTACAACTGTTAAGACATTTATAATCTAGTTCACAAGTTGAAATTCATGTTGAATACATATAAAATTCCTAAGAATATGAGTGATATCTCATTTTAATTATTTTACAGCAAAAAAATGGCAATTGATATAAACAAATTGAGATGAAAAATAACTTGAAAACTAGCAATACTTGAAGAAATTAATATAAACGATTATGAAAGGAAGGAAATTCATAACGAAAACGTTCTAACTCCGGAAACTCTACCTCCATTATGTATAATTTTGATTTAATGCCAAAAATAAGGCTCTGCGCACCTGTTACGACATGGACATATCACCGCTGAAGACACTATACCCCATGAAATATAGTATGGAATATAATTTTAAAATTTGAAAAAATCATGATGTTATCTGAACATTACAAAGAATTGTGTCCTATTGAAAAAAAATCTAGTTTTTTTTAAAAGCAAGCAATTGTTGGGATATTTTTGTATACCTAAGTAGTTCATGTCATAATTTTATCCTGCTTATTATAATTTTTCTATTCTATCTATCTATCTAAAAATTATGTAGATTTTTTTCACATCCAACAAAGGCAGTAATTGTCGCTAGGTATAATTTTTTACTATTTTGCTGTCATCACAAAATAATTACGTTTATAAATGATTGAAATGGCTGGAAAATTGTACCTTGCATCAATAACTGCCCTTGCTAATTATGACAGCAGTAATAATGTGAGATTTGTGAAAAAAAATTATATAATTTTTTTGGCATTTAAATAAATTTCAACTTCAAAAAATCATAGTTAGCAGAGTGAATTTAAAAATATTCAGAGCTTATCATTTAAACTTTCATGCTATTTTGTAAAAAGAAAATTGGAAAAAAATTATTAGTAAACAATTGTGTAACTTTTTGAAAAACAATGTATTTCAATCAAACTTATTTTGAGGTGTTCAGTAAACACCAATTTTATGTAAAATTTTTATAGATAGTCAATACTATAAAAAACCATTTCATGTGGTATACTGTCTTCAGCGGCAATGTGTTCATACCATAACAGGTGTTCGGAGCACTATTATAGTCACATTCAATGAGAATTATAAATGGTGAAAGTAAAGTTCCAGGAGTTAATACTTTCTCACAGTAAATATATTCCCTTTTCAAAGTTATTTATATTTATTTCTCAAGTATCAATAATTTTTTTGTCATTAAAGAAAAACAAAATGCCTTCTGTATATTACTCATGTTTTCATGAGCTTCGTGTTTATTCAACACGAATTTCAACTTGTGAATGACAATGAATAAAATGTCTTCTTTGACCTCACAGCAGAGTTCCCTTGAAGTTTAGATATCTTGGTTTATCCTATCAGGTATCCAAGCTTCAAGCGAAGTAGGCTATGCCGTAAGGTCAAAGTAAACTTTGTCCATTGCCTATACTACTGCATTTGTTGACAAAATGTTACTAATAAAAATCTGCAAACCTCATCTATTTTTGAAAACGATAATATTATTCAGGAACTTACAGTCGTCATGAAATGATTGTCTTATTGATTATTTCGTGGATTGTGCTGAAAGCTAAATAATGAAAATATCACAATTGAGTTTTACTTGAATATGTTATGGATTTTCATGAATTATCAGCCATTTCTATCACAAGTCTACAAAATTATCAGAATAACTTCACAGGACTAGGGTTCTGCCTTCAAATATGTGCCATTTTTAATTATATGATATCTCTCTAATTAATCACTTGTTGGCATTTTCAGAGGTTTAATTTTATATTATAGATTCATAACATTCTTTATTATATTTTGATTTGGTACATCTCAAAACTTTTCTTCCAGTTCATTCTTTAGTTACCAATTTTATTGTTGTTGATTGGTCAGGAAATATTTTAATGTTATTATATTATAAAAAAGCGTCAATTTCATAATTAGCGGGATGTTATAGTCAACTGACTACATCTCTAACTTATGTACGAAAGTGTAATAAATATAACAGGGTGAATAATGAAATATTTACGGCATGGGGTAGTTTCATTCAGGTTAATTCAATACATTTAAATAAACTTTAATGTTTTCGTCAAATCACAAAACATATTTATTAAACTTAAAACTGACTTGATAATATTGAACTTGACTCACAGTCAAGTTCAATATTCACCTGAAAATATTTCTACATGTTTCAGTTAATTTCAGACGTTTCATGATTGGCAACACTGATATTTGTCCTATGAATTTAAGAAATGTGATTGTAGTGTAATTAATAATGTATTAAATATTTTAGTAATCTAGCATTTATAAGAGCACGTGAAGTTAATATTGTTCGGCCTATGATATCCGAAAAGTTACTTCACATTACAATAAAATATGTGACAATGCCAACTAGTGATGCGTTCATTGTTTTTAGTTGAAGTATTCATAGTCATAGAATGAACAGTATAAGCGCTAGATATAGATGTCATTTAACAAAAACACTAAACCATTAAATTGAATGCAGTAAAATTTATTTTCAATTGCAGTAATCAAATGTCTTCTTAGTATTACATGTTCAGTGTTGCCAATCATGAATGGTCAATTCTCTTGAAAAATGACAAAATAAAAATCTTTCACTCAGTTCATATAATGGCAATTCCAACCTTTATAACCAGTCAAAATGAAATCATTGTAAATTCTATTTAGTTGTTACCTCATACTTACTGTATGAATGTATCCCATGTGTGAATGCCTCAGTTTCACTGGATTGTTGCTCAGCATTTATTTTATTTTGTTACATCGCAGAATTCAAATAGCGATGGCTTGGTACTTATCTTACTGTTCAAAAAATTGAACAAGACTGAAATGATAGTATATATTATATTATGACTATAGCTTAGTAATTTAGTTTAGTTCAACGGAGCTTCTAGTTTTATTTCATGGATAGTGCATGTTGGATATGAGTAAACAGCAAAATACATTACTGAAGAGGTAAATTAGTTATTTTTCAACATCTGGAATAGTTGATCTCAAAAGTCTGTTCATGTATTTGTTCTTTTAACATCTGTTTTACAAATTTTTCACTTTGGAGAAGAAATTTTTTGTTTCAAAGTTTCATTTCAGTATTCAACTAAACATTCCCAGAGTATTTGTACATACAGTTGTTGAACTTGTCTTTTATCATAATGTTCAGTACTTTAGAGAAATGGTTATTTTTTTAAAATAGCATACATTCTCAAAGCTTTGAATGTTAACACGATTAGGACCTTGAAGTGTTTTCAAAGATTTATTGATATAAATGAAAACTTGCTAATATAAATACATATTTTTATATTTTATTGTGTCAAATATATTTCGAGAATTTTAATATTTGTTTTTTATATAGTTTTGTTGTCCTAAAATACTAACGGCCATTGTTCTTATAATATCTAGTAAATGTAACGTTTTGAAGAGTGTGTCAAGCTTTCTATAAACCTACTCACATATCATTTGATAGAACAGTGATTTACACCCAACATTTGAGAATTGCAAATTTATTCACAAAGCATTATTGAGAATATCTCAAAATATTGTCAAATCTTTTTGGGAAATAAAAGTTTTTAGCTTTCTACTATTCCATCTTGATACAAAAAAATCTGAGAATTTTCTTATGTTATCCAGAGTGGTACTAAAGAGCCCTAAGGGTAGTGTCTTACCACGAAACATCGATGTCTACCAGTGAGGATGACAGTTTTATATGTAAGTGAAATTTTTACCTTTCATTTAGTATATTGTGTAGGAATCCTGTGAATGATATCTGATTCAACTCCATAACGAATGTATGGAATACAAACTGAGTGGAGAAAAGTGTTTTCTGTATAATTCAGTGTTCATATGAAAGTATTTGTTTCGAGAGAATTTTTCTTTTGTGTAATTCATTGTTTATATGACAATAGCTGTTTCAGGAGGCCTTTTTCTTCCAGTCTGAAAGTTTTTACAAGGGAGTATATTAGGACCAATTTTATTTAATATATATTTAGAACATCTACAAATCATTAATATATTTGAGTAAATCCGCAGTTTTGTTAATGGCACAGTTATAATATAGATCTCTTCAAACTGGAAATATTTTCAAAAATCGTAAAAACACAGTGTAGTGAAGGAAATCTTTTTCCGTGACTGGCCTAGCTGGGGTTATTTTGGTGTTCTCTCTCCTGCCCCCTCGAATTCTCCTTCGCTGTGAACATATGTTCGAGACGAGTGTACAAATATAAAAAAGTTGAAACATTGCTAATCGAATGTACGTATCCTGAGAAATTTGAACATTCACCATATTTTTCTAACAGTCCACGAACTTTCATATAAATATTAAGTTATACAAAATAAGAAGCACTTTCAAAACCACTCGTTTTTTATGAACATAAGAGTTATACAAAAATAACTTTTTCCAATTCAGTTTGTACCCCAAACATTCGTTGTGGAATTGAATATCATTCATAGGAAACCTACACAATATAGTTTATGAAAGAGTTACGATATGAAATTCCACTCACATGGAACCATGTCCTCCTTTTCAGTTGATATCCATATCATCTTCTGTAGTCCGCCATCATGAATTCAGAATGAAGCAATTTAATTTTTCGTATTTTTTTAGCAACCCATTTGGTTAATACCTATATTATGGGGTGCATAATCAAACCAGTCCGCCATCTTTAAGTATATAACTTTGCACCTTATGAAGATTTTCGTGATATCATCTTCAATTCTGACTATTTATATGTATGTGCGCGTGCGTGTTTGTGTGAATTTCATACCGACAATTGAAGAAAGATTTTTTTCTGGAGATCAAAAAATTTTGGATCCACTGGTCAGTATAGAAAACAACTGTCATATAATCAGACTACAAATTAAGCAGAAAGATATATTATATATTCAACTTCATATCGTTCAATAACATGGTATTTGATTTTTAACATAGGTCTTTGGTGGCCAAAAGTCTGGATATTTTGTAGTCTTTAGCGTGATTTTTTCTATTGAAATTTGGAAATTCAAGAGGGGGGACTAGTTTTTGTAATATCTGGTCGTGCTCTATATAGTTAGATAGCTATTTTTCTGTTGAAATTCAGGAATTCGAAATGTCAAACGAGTTTTGTCATTAATTGTCAAATTATATATAACACTGGTATTTTGAGGTTGAAGGTAATAAGTTTTTCATCAAATTTCAAGAATTCAAAATAGCAAGATGGCTATGGGTTATTCTGTGATTTATGGTCGTGTCCTGTTCAAAATTGCTTTTTGGGTGTTTTTGAAAATGAATGCTTCAATTTTAATTTTTTCGAAAACATAAGCAGGGCGTTCAGAAAATCGGATGAATGAAAAATTTAAAAATCATCAGATTTTGAAATGACGGAAAGATTTTATGATTCATAGTCCGATCCTCAAAAATAAATCATCAGGAGCTATTCGAAGTAAATTACTTATATTTTTTCTCAAAATTAATTCATACTGACAGATATTTTTTTTAAATTGAATGAAACACCGTTGAAAATAATGATCAATATGATTTCATCTCAACTATCTTGAAAACTATTCTATCGATTTGTATATAATATTTTGCAGGAAAAGTCCACAGTTTACATAATGTGTCTGATTCCATATAAAAGGTTAGACAATGTAAATATCTACTGTGAATAATTCAGTTAAAACTGATTTTTTTTTCTGATTGATTCGGCCATTACTTGATGAAGATCCATAGTAATTTAAAAAACTACACCTCACGATTTAATCTCCACAAACTTTCTGTTTGTGTCTGTTGTGTTTGAAATTAAAACTGATGTGTATGTTTAACTTGAAAATAAAAAAAGTCAAACTATCGCATTTAGCAGGGCCAGCTATCGCATTTAGCAGGGCCAGCTTGGCCCTAACTAAACTAAAGATTCATAATCTCCACCCCGAAAATCTCTTTAAAGCAGTTTTGACCCCAATCCCAAAACTCGTTCGCATCTTGAAATTAATCAATTTTGATAAAAGACTCATAATCTTCAAATCATTTTCAATTTTCGTAGAGATCAGAGATCAACACGAAAACGAACATGTTTGTTCGAATCTAAAATGTACTTTGGAAAAACGGACACGACGGCAAATTGAATTCGGCCCTATAATGCCCTAGCTTGGTCAAGTTAGAAGTAGGGAGGAGTTTGTATTTATTCCATCAGGGCACCGTACATAAGTAAACAGACTTCTATACGGTGATCAGGGGAACTCGCACCGCCATCTGGCGATATACGTGTTTCGTAACTAAAGGCTGAAGACTCTTAACGGTCCCCATTTCCCATCTATCTTTTCAGACATTCCCTTCTGCAGTTGTAGAAGCAGAACTTATTGATCGAAGGAACTATGAAGTGAATTCACCGCTGAGCGATCTCGCCTGTTTGGAAAATATTTGGCAATACTGGGTTTTGTAGCACAAATTATTTCAGAAAAATTAGTGGCCTTACAGCAAAGTATATAATCTAGGGCATCCACTATACATCCGTCGGCAGCAGTGTTCATTATGAATGTTAGATTATGATGCTTTTGCAGCGAATATGTCCTTGCTCACCTACTGTTCAAAGTCTCATGAGGGGTTTCTTGACAAATGTTCCTGGAAGATATCATCAAGAGAGATGTGGCAGACTCCTAAAAATGTTTGGAATCTACTGACTGACTGATTCCTGACACCAAAGGATTCTCTATCATCTGCTGAATGAGTTCCAGTTGAAACTTACATAAAAAATGGCCTAAGCATTTCATCGTATAGCTAAATATAGCAAGAAAAATAAAAATTAAAAATGGATTCTTTTTTTGGAGATAATAGTTTTCAGAAACAACCTTTTTGATTTTCTACATCCCCACAAATATACAACAAATGTGTGAAACTTCTATAGAAATCAAGAAAGTAATTAACTTCAATACAAACTCTACAAAATTACTTTTTTTCAGTTTGTATTTGATAGCAACTTCGGTGAATGATCCGTACATCTTTTTGAAGTGTTTTTATTGAAATTTATTATTGTCTTCAGAAGTTTAACATATTTTTGTACAATGATGGAGCAGTAGAAAGTCACGAAACTTTTTCACCAGTTTTGTATGTTTCAACTTTTTTGGAAAGAAGCTGGTCTACCTATTTATTGGTTTAGATATTTCATACTAAATATTTTATAGCAATACTTGAAATTCCAATTTTAGTTATCAATTTATTTCTTCTTGATTTGAGTGATCAAGTTTTTTGAAGACAGTTTTTCCTATATAATATTAATTATCCTGATTAATCTACTTTGAACTATAAATGAGATAAAATTTCACTTACAGTTTCACTTATCATGGAATTTCAACTCAATACTCTTTCATATAATACGTTAAGTGACATTCCTATAAATAGTTGTTCCAATTTAATAACGAATGTATAGAGTACATACTGAATATGAAAAAGTGATTTTTTTATAATCCAATGTTCATATGTATGAAACTAGTTGTTTCAGAGGGTTTTTTCCAGTTGTATCTGAAAGTGATTTTTAAGCATGATCTACACATCTTTGTAAAAAATTTATTTTGAAATTAATTAAATTCTTCCTTTTTTCCCATATTTTTTTTTAATAAGATAGAGAAATATAAATCCAAAAAGCTTTTTACCAAAAACGAATTCCTGCTAAAAATATGTCTTTTTCAATTTTAAATTATTAACGAAATTCTCAACGAGGAGCTGCATTTTTCTTGGAAACTTGTAAAGGTATAGATAGGGTGGTGAATGGCAGGAAAAGTGATCATATTGTAAGCTCTCCTAGTGTGTGTGTGTGTGTGATTTGAATTTTTTGGCTTTGGGAGAACCAATTAGCCAGACTGTTTTAATAAAAAACTATTTGAAAGTAACATTGAGTAGTATAGTATTTCCAATACCAACTGGAACAGCAAAAAATAATATGCCGACATAGGCGTCGACATATTATTTTTCACTGGTAGTTTTTCCGTAACTTATTCTTACAAACATA
>WOGO01009282.1:0-10276 GCA_015342085.1 Leptinotarsa defecta
TATATATACACATATATACACATATACAAATAAGCATATATGCTTATATATTACGTCCACTGTGAATTTGAATGTGAGATTGTCAATTGAAAAATCATGGTAACTGTAATATGTAATAGCATCTTTCTTAAAGCATAGTTTTAACACAATTATGAAATACTTTGTCAATTGTGATTTTCTTAACTACATTTGGCAGCTTATCGAAGCACGTAATGGCATTATACTAAAGGGATTTTCTATAGCTTATCATGAGATGCTGTCGGATTTTTAGAAGATCACCATTTCTTTAATTTACATTTGACATTTACATTTAATAATGAAGATGGAGGGGGCTGTCAATATTTTTTTGTCTATAAAAACGGGCCGGCAGTTATCCCGGAAATCCATATTAAATATTAGTCTTATGATGCGTTTATGTGCTATGAAGACTCTGGAAAAATATCTTGCTCTGCCCCAAACCATAATATTCAAACTTATATGAGGGTAGGCCATGGCATAATATATGCTAAGTAAGCCAGTTTCATCCAAACAGGATTTCAGCTGTTTTATGGCATAATATGCTCTATTTAACTTAGCACATATATAGTCCACCTACCTATCCCAATTTAGATTGGCGTCTAGGTAGGTCCCTAAAAATGTTATTTCTTCAGAATAGAAGTTTTAATATCATAGCTAGAGCGTCGACCAATTGGAATATTTCTTCTGAAGTGGAAGTTAACACTGATCGATTTAGAAGTATTTAGAATAAGCTTATTTCTTTGGCATCAGGTACTGAACTGATTCGATAATGTGTTCAGATTTGCTGATGAGTTGCTCAGCATTATTGCCTGCTATAGTTATCGTTGTATCATCAGCAAACATTGTGACGTAGCCTCCCTTTATATAATAAATGCTCATTTTTAATGCAAAACGCTAACAAAAGTTTTTAAACAAATTTTTGTGATTTCGTTATGATTTGCCACAATTGGTATACTTATAATGGACGGTTTGGAACCTTTGGTGTAGTAATGAATATTACTGGAGTTTTTTCCCACACCAAACCGTTATTTTAACACCTCGACACGTGTTTCGATCACTAAGTGATCATCTTCAAGAGGAAGATTAAACTACAATCTTCGTTTTCCTCTACATAAATATTCACAGCTGGTATAAGCCACCAGACCCACCCTACGTTTGAGGGGCAAACGGGTCGGAAATAAACGATTTTATGAGCATTCGGGTCGTTTTCTATACCGCAGTGGCGTACGTTTGGGTATTCAATCAAAAATATTTGTTGAAACTGATAACCATGCTTATTTGAAAAGGTATTAGGTATAAGCACAAATTGTGCTGTGTAATCATCGAATAAATCCAAGAAGACCAAAAATCCGGTAACCAACCAAAACGTTGACGTAAAATCATACATTCCTAAATCCAATGAATTCGATAAATTAACATGATGATTAGGTTTTTTAGCGACTTTTTTCGGGTATTTCCACAATCTGAAAAATATGAAAACTGTAATGGATCTACATAAACGACGAGTTATTGATGAATAGAACATTTTTCTTTGTGAAAAATACTTCGAATTAACGAAGAAACTTACCGGGGTAAACTGAAAAGTTTGACCTTTCTTCACGTGTATAAAATTCTCCACCACAATTTTCATATTTTATCAGATTGTGGAAGGTGAAAATACCCAAAGGAGATTGATAAAAACTCTGATTCCTTACACTAAAAAATAATAAATATATTCAAGGTTCTACAATTTCCTCATCTATTGGTCTAATTTTCATACATTGTCCTCTTCTTTTATGGGCTCCATAAAAAATATTTTGACATCTTTAGTTGTGTTTCTTCTTGCAACGAAACCATTTACGAGTTCAATGACATATACACTGAGAAAAATACAAGAGTCCCATATCCTTATTCGATATGGTAAATTTGGCACGAACGGTGCCAAATTCCCCAAAAATTGACAAGTATACCAAAAATCGGCATCACTGCAATTGGAAGCTTGGAATTCTTGTATGTTGAGAGTGCGTGTTTGCTGGTTTGTTATCACAGCTGAAGCGATATAAAAAAGCCAATTATTGATGGCGTTGTCGACTCTTGCGATAAGGTAGTGTTTACATGCCATGCCGGCAGTCTTGGACCACCCGTGAATTTCAGAAAATGTATGCTAAGAGAATCACGAACTGTCCCTGAAAGATGTTTTTATCAAGATCTACATCATTATCCCAACCGGATATCCTATGGGTATCCATTTCATGGCAGATTCGGCTCTGAATACTCCTGGATATGAAATAAAGCTTCATTTTCGCCGGTGGCGAAAATATCAGCTATTGTCAGGGTTACCCCTGATATTCCTTGTTTATCCTTCTCAACAGGAGTCTTTCCAGATCTGTTGAAGATCGCGAAAATTACGCCAATTCACAACTTCTTGAGAATTATCGTCCGGTAACAATTCCTGTAATTTCTTCAAAGCTTTCGATTACATGCATACCGACTTTTATCATATATTGATAAAAATAATTTGGTATCAGACAACCAACATGGATTTCTATGTAAGAAATCGACAACCACAGCTCTCCTAGTGTCACAAATTAGTTTATCACATTGAGACAGTCGAATGCCCTGTTGGGATTTTTGTAGAAAGTAGACTACGATATGGTGTGACTTGTTGGGAAACATCAGCTTCATCGTCTTGTGTTTTTATGGCACAAAAACGTATTATTCGTTAATGTTGGGTTTGGGCTCTGAATAAAATATATGTATAAAAACAGATACATTCCCCCAGATTGATTCTAAAGATGGATATAACACTAGACATAAAAAAACTTTCTTGTACCTTCAACAAAACTCAGAATAACTCAAATTGACCCACATTACAGGGCTCCCTTAACTATTCAGTTCGATTCCAGAAAATAAACAGTTCAATATTCATAAAACTAATAGATTTTCTAGTGCAAAATTGCTTTAACTTTTAAGAACAGTTTTTTGAGCATCACTTCTGAGGGAAATGATGTTAATTGTCTGTTATTTATAATTGTTTTTATGAGGTGTTTGCCATTCGTTTGTTACTTTTATAGGCATTTTGTATTAAACCCATTATTTGACTTTTTTCAGATAACATGTACTTTCTCCAGGAAATAAAATTATATTTTATTATATTCTATTCTGCGTTTTATTGTACGTTATTTCTTGCAATTAAACTCTATACTTTATGAGAACAATGAAGTACGCAAAAATATTTTATTTCACATGATTTGATCTCTATGGGAATAAAAAAGTAAACTCATAGAAATGGACAAAACTTTTGAAACAACCTAATATTTTGGACTATATTAGGTACGTATTAAGAGTTATTTTCAAAATATTAACTAACATTCCTGTGATCCACATGATTTCATGTGGATCCTTCACCGTGCAATATCCATAGTGCTAGCAACACATCCTGTATACGTCCCCGACTCCAATAACCCAGAATTCTCAGAACCAGCCATAACAAAACACCATCGCCAAATTCGTTACCCGAAAACTACGCCTTGCATAACTTCGACAAAAAGTGCAAGGACGTTGACTTGGCATGCTGGACCTTGATTTCATTCGCTGGCTAGATGAACACAAAGATGAAGACAATTCGCTTCTTCGGTCAGCCAGTCCGTATGACGACTAGACCGTGAAGGTTTCAGGTCGTCGAGCATTGCCAACGAGTCAATCCTCTGTTCTCCGTATCGCAAGATCTGCGAATCTCAGAATGCCGGCGTTATATTCAGCTTTTATCCTTGCATCTGTCTAGGAAAAAGGCGATTTAATGTAGAACCTTGATCTGTCTCTTTTACCGGGACCAGCAAAAAACATTCTCACCGAGAACCAAGTATCACTGAATCATATATCTAGTGACGTCATAAGGCGTCACGTCACCAGATATATGAAATACGTACCCGGCCAAGAGCCGCCATTACTTTCAGACGTTTCTGTGTGAACAGTGTGAAATTCAATTATTTTTTTAGTGTTTGTATTTACTGCCTATGTTTCAGAAGTATGCAACAAACAAAATGTTTGTACCTGTTACCAAAAATGAAAAGGTAAAAAAGCCTTGCAAATAGCTATGCGAAGAAAAATTAATTTCATTTTAAATAATACGATATCAGAAATGCGTTCGATCATTAGATTTGATAAAAACCATGTCCAAAATCCAAACCTCAAACATTGAATGCTTCGCTCCATAACAGCTCAAAGGACAATCACAGATATCTCGTGACATCACAATAGCTCTCGACAAACGCGTAGTTTCAAAGTTAAAGTAAAATACAAAAATTCTTCTCAATTGATGTAGTTTTGGTAGGTTGCAAGATAAAAATAATATACTTGTGCTATATCAGCAGTTAGCCAGCTGCGTTTCATCAAGAATATTATCACCTTCAGTGTGAGCCTCCAGCAAAAGATTGGAAAAATTTCATTTTTTTATTGTCGTTTCATCACTGAACGGCATTTTTATTTCTATGAATCACCTGATATATTTCACAAAATAAGATTTCTGTTCTGGCTTCGAACTTGTTGATATGCCTCCTCTATCAAAATGTTTGTGAAATCGACAAAAACAAATCACAGATGGTCTTTCCCAAGCAAGAATTATCCATTTTAATATTCCAAAGGTTCGCCCATCATCATCGTCAAAAAAATCAACCTTGGATACAACAACTTCGGCAGCGTGAAACTTTCATCGCCAATTTATGATCGAATCATTTTTCCCCAAGATTTTTGTCTATACCTGAAAAAACTATACACCTGAAAATGCCAATTTTTGAATGGTTGCCCAAATCTGGATTGCCCAATTTTTTCTAGTATTCGTTCCAGCATGTAATATGATGAATTTCACCTGATTTCTGCGATGATTTTTTCTGTTGGAATATTTATTTGTTCTTTTAGCTTTTTCAGTGTATTGCAAACAATTGCAGAGTGATTGAAATAAGTTACAATTTATCTTGGTTAAGCAAAAACATCTATTACCGCTCTTTGACAGTCAACCAGCAGAATATTTCATTATTACTTAGCTGTAAAGTATGAACAACACAACCTTGATATTTTATCATACTGCCAGAAAAAGAAATGATTGGTTGATAGGTCAACGTGTCGTTATATTATGAGACCACCTTATGGACGCCCAGTTTTATCGTAGAACGATTCATGATTCATGACTTTTACACACTACTATATTGATCGAACTGCAGTTGAATTTTTTTTTAGACCTACATTTCAAATTGGCGAATGACCCTAAAAAATTCGAACAAATTCCAATGTGTGTTTTCGAATGGTTACCAAACGATTCAATGTTTTTTTCGTAGAGGTCACAGATTTTAAAAAATCGGTATTCAATTCATGATATGGTAAAAGCAAAAATAAAATTGATAAATTTGTTTTTCATCATGAAATTTCCTTTAAAAAAAATCAACATGAACCTCACTGACACAGAGGGTAACTATTGAAACAACTTGAAAAATAGAACTGTCTCTGACAAATCCGGTCTGATTTCAACAACCATCACTTAACAAATTTGAAATCGAAGCTTAATCATCAAATGTAGATCTAGATCTCGGTCCCATTTACTGAACCAGTACACCATGTAATAATTACTTTTCAGTTTCCAAATCGTAATTAATCACGTACTGCTTACGGATGATAATAAAAATGAATGGACGAGTTCAGCCACTTTTATCGATTACGCCAATAAACTCTATTAGAAAAATGTGTTTATTACTCACACCACAAGACGAAGTCGCTAAATTGTGGTTTCATATTTCCACTACATTGCAAATACCAGAAATTAAAAAGTTGAAAATAAGCAACTTACTATTTATTTATTGTTCATTCAAAAGAAACTGTTTGTTTAAAGACGTGAAGATATTACTCAAAGTTTTTTTTGTGGAGAGTAATAATAGAATTTTTTGCTGTCTCGTACTTTCAGTAATATGATCTACCACTTCAATGAAATGAATAAAAACATTTTTGTCTAATCTGAAAACTAAGTTATATATCAAATTCAACACTGAAGATTATAGGGATTGTCAAACTTATAAATTCAAGAGCGGAGACCTAAATAAATCGAGTTGCTCGTTTAGGGTTATATATTTTGGGTTTATGATTGATTCATTCATTTCCATGGCACGTAATGAAGGGAAAAAATTAATTTGTTGGAAGCCACGGAAATTAATGAATTAATTAAAAACCCGAAATATATAACCCTAAACGAGCAACTCGATTTATGTAGTTAAATTTTTATAGTTAGCACCCTTATTCATTTAACTACCTAGCCTTCTGGCTTACCTAAAAACTCCCTATATAACCTAGTTTTCAGATTTCACATGTTACTTTTATACTTGATGATGGGGTAAAACCCGAAACTGGTTGTAGAAATAAAATAACTGATGGAAATTAGACAGAAATGATTTTATTCATTTCATTAAAGTGATCATGAATTTCTACAAAATAAACATGTCATCAATCACACATAAATGATCTACCAAATATATACCAATTCAGCTAATAGATGAAAACAAAATACTAAATGTACGTCTGTTTGGATTTCAAAAAAAAAAATAGAGCAAACGACGTCATTTTTTAATTTCTTCAGTTACTATATAACAGAAACAACGGGGACGAAAAACAACAGTAGTTGAACAAAATTAATTTTTTGTGGAGGAAATCAGTTCTGGTCGACCTAAAATAGAGCAAAAACCATTTGCAATACAGCTAAAAATTTTAGTAAAGAAACATCATTGATAAAATCTGCTCTCAAAGAGAGGACTTATCCAGAATCATTCGTACATTCAACAATAAATATAACAGAAAATGATCAGTCAATTTTAAATCAAATGACCCTATGAACAGCATAACAAATTCAACAACCAGCTGCTCCACAATTACCGAAACAACCACCTACACCTTCCATAACTAACGTTATACCGCGCATTCTAGAAAATGTAAGGTATAATTGGAGAAATTGGAAAGAGATGTGATGCTAGAACTTCTCACAAAACACCAGACACTAAAATATATACTCGACGTACAAAACCCAACATAGAAGAAAGAAAAAAAAATTGCAATCACGGGATACCCACCTTTTTCTTGCAGTAAAAGTTATATTGGTGAAACTTCGAGACCTTCGAAAGTGCGTGAGAATTAACATCGAGATTACATCTTAAACAGACAATTAACAGGATCTAAATTGTCGGGCCATATTAACATAGGTAGTGTTGCGATGTTATTTTCATATTGAATGATGGATTTTGTGTCAGAAAAACATTTAATAATTAGTAGATTTTAGGTCTCAAACAGTAGAATAGTAGCTCACGAGCCCAGGTACTGTAAAAACAGTAGACCTGGCAACATTGCACCCGGTGCTCCTCTCGTGTGATTACTTCTTCATCTGCAGTTGATTGAGTCGAATTATTTCGCAGTCTAATTGCATCGTCGCTTTATTATAAACGAATCCTTTTTTTCGCTCGCAGTATAGTGAGTAACATTGAAAATATTGCTCTGACTTTGCTTCTATTATGACACAACAATAATTCATAACCTCAATTTTCTTTACGCACACCATGATAATTGTCATAATCTAACAAACTGAACGTCTCCAATTTGTACTAATAGTTATTTTGCCATTCCGGGCGGAGACAAACCAACAAATCATAAATCATGAAAATCGAACCGGCCGTTCCGAAATAAACGTGTAATTAACACGATGTTGCCATTTTTTATTATAGGTATATTAGTTTAGATCGTAATGCATTCTCTATAGACATAAACGATTAAACATTATGTGTTCTTCTGTACATATATTTCTCGAAAGCTTAAGAAACAACCTCTACACGCCGCCACCCGTGACCGGTCTTTTTCGCGCCAAAACAAATGGCGAATGCAAGGCCGAGTCGCTTTTAACCAGTCGGTAGTCATAACAGGTTCGACTGACGTCCTTGAGGCTCGCAATTTTCCATACATATTCAAACACGAGGCGAATATTCAAATACAGAAACGGTAATGTCTTGGAAAAAACGAATACGCGTCAATCCATGAACTTTGAGCTTATCAAATAGCGGAAAATAAAAAAAGGCATCTTCCACAGTCAGTAAGATTTAGATTAGTAAGGTCTGGTTGAGAATAATTGAAAATTGAAAAACAGATTTTTTCTATCATTTTATCAGTGACGGATGTGACTTTCTTCCTATTGGATAAATGAAATGACCTGATACGAGAGAAATCAAGTACAGGTAGCCATATAATATTTATGTTAAGTCCCTCTCTATTGTATAGTACTGAATACCAACTTTGAGTTATATCGAGCAATTGGGTTTTTTCAAAGACGATAACGTGGGTAATTAAAATTTTATTGGCTTGAATGACAACGATTAGGATGTTTTTCCTTGGACAATGAATTATTATCAATAAATCAACTTCAATAAACCATATTTGATGAGAATTATATTTCATTGTTGGCAATGAAGATTCACATCATAACTATCAATATCTTTAGTTGAAATAATTCAGATATTTGATGTATTTGAAACATTTGATTTGATTAGAGCTTCTAGTCAAAATGTTGACTGTTGCTGAAATGTTGACAGTTGACCCCCTCATTGAATAAGGTCAATTTTAAACTGAACCGCAAAAATACCATCTCACTCCATCTAATGAGAAAGAATGGAGTTGAATGAATTGATTTATATAGTGGTGTCAACAATGAAATGTAAAACTCAGCCACCATATAATCTTTATCGAATATGGTCAATTAAAAATCTAAAATTACACTTTCACAAGTATTACAGCTACAAGAGAATTACTCACGTTGCATTAAACACTTAATACGTTATGATTAATGATCTCATAATAACAAATTAGAAGTCTACCTTCGAACAAACCTTACATGTAAAATGAAAATCATCCATGATTAAATTGATGATGTCAACCTTTACCTATCTCAATGCAAAGTTTATATTATCTGTCGCGATTATTATATAAGATAGTTTGCTCGGGTGTTTTCCGAAATTACTCAAAGAAATGGGTTGATAAGAATGAGGTTTTTATATGTCGTCACCCCAAATGTTCATATTGACAAATGATACTCAATAAAACTAATGATTCAACTGAAGCATACCTTTTTTTATGTAAATATTTACCAAAAAACATCTAACGCATAAACTCGTAATTTTATGAATGAATTGAGTGGTTTGTATTATAATGTAAACCACATTTGGTGCTGAAAAGGCGATAGAAAAGTGTCTTATGCCAAAACATCGATTTCTACCAGTGAGGATGACAGTGTTCTATGTAACTGAAATTTTATTTCTTTCGTATACTATATTGAGTAGCAATCCTGTGAATGATATCTGATTCAATTCCATAACGAATGTTTGGAATACAAACTGAGTAGAAAAAAGTGTTTTCTGTATAATTCAGTGTTCATATAAAAGTATTTGTTTCGAAAGTATTTTTCTTTCGTGTAATTCAATGTTTACATGAAAGTAGCTAATTCGCTTTTTTCACAATAATACTAGTATTTTTCTTTCGTTATTGTTTTAAGTTTATCGAAAAAACTATTTTTAACTTTTTAGTTCGATGCTCTTTAAAATGGTGTTTTTTAGTTTTTCAAACTATATTTATTTATATATAGATGGAGAAGCAGAAAACCAAAACTTTCCTTTTCCAGTAAAGTATTGTGTTGAAATTCATAATACACACATCGGAAAAGTCTAGGGATATTTTTAAAAATTGCAATATTTTTTTTTAGATCGCTTTAGGGAAAAAAGTTGACGAGTGATTATTAAACGAATGTAATGGTGTAGGTAGAAGAATGGTGTCGAGGTAATGTCGAGCTGTGAGGGAGCGATTTGGAAAAACAAGATCGGTTCTGCCGCCGATCATGATTCCGCCACATAGCATTACTGTATCACCTCTGTATGTGTGGACTTCCTGGACGCGTCTCAAACGTTCATTATTTCCAGGTCATCTCCACAGTCTTACTCGACGAGAATCTGGATGGAATCCAAATCTGGATTCGTCTGTAAACAAAACTGTGGCCCAATCATTTGCATCCCAGTTTTGATGTCCTTGACACCACTCTAATCTTCTACCGCGATTGCCTCTCGACAAAGGTGGATATCTAAGTGGCCTTCTGTTGTGGAGATCTGCTTCATGCAGTCGATTTCTGACAGTATCACGACCAATGGTTACCTGGTGCGTCTGCTGCAACACGTTAACCAACTCAGGTGCTGTGATTGTCGGTTGTCTTCTTGCG
>WOGO01009283.1:0-10276 GCA_015342085.1 Leptinotarsa defecta
TATTGGCTATAACCGGTGAAAGTGGTGATGCGTAAAGAATTACGCTACTTCCAATTACGCAATTTAAAGTAGCAGTTTCGTACACATCATCCAAATAATTTCATGATTACTTGAATCGGTAAGTTTGTTCTATTTTTCAGGTCCTCATCTTCGAATAGCTTCTTCTATATGATTTGAAGTGCTTCTATGACAGGAACGTTGGTGTAGAGGCTTTCCACGTCGGAACTGTTCAGTTGATCCTGCTCTTTGACTTCTATTTCTCCTAGTGTTTAATCAAAATACCTTGAATTTTTCACAAAAGATGATGTTTCACCTTGCATTGGATTAATTATTGTTAGTAAAAATCTAGACAAGTTCTATGTGGCTGAATCTCTGGAGCTTATGATCGGTCTGAGCGGAACATTATTTTTGTGGATTTTATGGTTATTTTCGGTTAATCTTTTCAATTTTTTTCAGGGATTTCAAATCAATTTATATTATATCAGACAATGAAAGTCCGAACTGACAAAATACACCACGAGACATTGTCAAACAACTTCAAACAAGAACAATAAAACTACACCAAACAAATAGTATCGACAGTTCTCACTATACGTACATTGTATTGCCAAATATTGATTTCTTCGTCTTCTCAACCTCGTGGATTTTCAACGGAGCAAGATATTAGACTCGAAAAAATTAATTATTCAGCATGACTTCAATGGTGTTTAATCGTTTGCCGCGAAGAGGGCGCCGTCTGGGTAGGAGGGTCTTCAATTCCCTATACCATGGCCTTCACTTTTGATAATTTCAATGAGCGGTTGCGGAGGTAATGATATTTGAATAATGGACTGGGAATTTTATAACACCGACACCGCGTGTCGGATTTTTTCAAATAAATATTTTTTGGAGAGAGAAATTGATTTTTCTATGCTAATGTTAGCACCAGTTTTAACAATTATGACTTTCCTATTGTTCTAAATTGCCCAACATGAACTATAATATAGCCCCAAAAGAAAAAATCGGGAGGATTTGAGTCCGGTGAACGACCATTCCAACGAACAGTGATCACCAATGCACATGCTTGTATCTGACTTTATTTTCAATCAATTCCTCACAGGATGTAATTGATATGACAGCTCAATATCTTGTTGGAAAATAACTGTATTTTCGAATTCATCTTCACAGTTGTTAGTTTCTGGAATCTGTGGTTGAATGGAGCTTTGAAAAATTTGCAAATATAATGCACCAGTCACGTTTTTCTCCAGATATATAGAATCAGTGATATAATTTTCAATATTTCCGCCAGACATTAATTTTCTCAGGAGACTGAGTGTGAATATCTCTAAAAATATGTGGGTTTTGTCTGAAAAATATTGCAAATTACAGCGGATGATAATTTCATTAAAAAAATGTTTCCAATTGCAATCAAAAGTTCGGACATTAACTCGTAGAATTGCATTCCTTTGTCAAGTTCATCTTCTTTCAATTCATGTCGATCTGAAGTTTTCAAGATGAAATTTTTACAGATAATTGACTGATTGAGTATTCTTGATAAGATTATACTCAAAAGAATAACGAGGCGATATAATCTACGAGGTTGCATACTGTACAATAAGACAAGCCAGAACAGATTCTCTCAAGTTCGAATTCATCTCTCAAAGAGAAATTAAATGGACCATGAATAGATCAGATACGAAATAAATGTTTACCGGAGGAATTTTCTTGAAACTGTACTACATAAATGTCACAAAGCAATCAACTTAAATTCTCCTGTCCGGGTTCGAACTTCCTGTTGATAATGATGATCTTACTGCAGCAACAGGTAAGATGAAACTTGAAAGGTATTCCACAGAAATAAATTACCAATTAGCTGGTTTCTAAAGTTCTACAGAGCGTAGATACTGATTTATTCAGCAAATTCCTGTGATATCACTGAATTTAGACGATGACTTGTTATTACAATAATAAGGGAGAATTGAACCGACAAAATCGAACAAAAAATCAATATTCTCGAGGACAACGTAAAGAGCATGGATGATAGAATTAAAAATCTCGAACAAAAAATTGATAATCTAGAACAGCAGGAGGAACTCAATAATATATGCCTCTACTGGATGTCCGAACAAACGGATGAAGAATTAACCCAGTGTCTGATACAATTATTTAATGAAAAGGGTCAAATAGATATCAAGAGGTATGACATAAGAACTGTTTTCCGCATCGGGCATCAAAAACCCCAGAATAAGCCCCGGACAGTAATCCTGAAATTGAAATGGTATGAACACAAACTTCTGGTTATGAAAAATGTTGGGAAACTAAAAGGTTGTAACATCTTCATCGCTGAAGACCTCTTCAAGAAAAGTAAAACCATCCTTCTAGAAGCCAAGGCAGCGTTCGGATAAAGGGCAGTGTGGACTTTTAAAAGACATATATATGCAAAAGTTAACAGGAATAAAATCAGAATCAATGATATTCCTGATATCGTTAATTATAACGTAGCGTAAGGTTACTTTCAATCCTTTATTCATTTATATTTTTTTTTGTAATTTCTTTCTTTTCTTGCACTCTGTAAATAAACCAGAGGCTTGGGGTAACTATAGTCAATGGAACTAATTGCGTTTTATCTCACTAGTCACTGAATTTGATTCAAGAATCTCCTTCATTGTTATTATTCTCTTCATTTCCTCTTTTATATAATGATTGACTACTTAGATGTACTCGAGGACACTGTGGAAAGAGAGACTCTGGTATTCGATTGTGATGTTGAAAACTTTAAAAATTACTCAGGTAACGAACATCTTAACATAGTACACTCCAACATAAGAAGTTTGGGAAGTAACTTCGATGAACTCCTGTTATATATTGAAACATTTGACACAGAAAATCTAGACGTTATCATTCTTTCTGAAACTTGGTCAGTTAGCGACGTGAACAAAATTCCACAATTTGATATGATATATAACGATTCTAAATTCAATCAAAATAATGGAGTTGTTGTATATCTCAAAACTACCATAGATTACATAACCTCAATACAGCACCTAACAGAAACAAAACTTATAGAAATATAGTATACATGGTGAAATGTTTCTTTCAAAATAACGGCATGTTATCGTTCACCTGCAACTGAACTAACCTTGTACCTCGGAGAACTTGAATATTATTTGTCGTACCAAAAAAGAGTTAGAATTCATTGGAGTAAGAGGAATCACCCTTAACCTTTTTGAAAATTACTTATCTGGTAGAAATCACTACCACTACCTCAACCATAGGCGTGCCCCAGGGGACAGTTCTAGGCTCAATTTTTTTCTCAATATACATCAATGACATTCACAAACTTGAAAACATCCTAGACAGCATTATATCTTAAGCCGACGATACAGTTCTGTTATTTCTGAGCGATACGTGGGATGACGTCTTCAAGAAAGCTGAAAGGGGACTCACATCTGTTTTCTCTTGGTTAAACACAAGTCTTTTGAGCCTTAACATCGCTAAAACTAAATACGTAACATTTACCTCACACATGAAGATCAATCTTCCAAAAATAATCTCACTATACGCAAACCTATTCGCCAAACCAAAACGATATGCACGTGTCCTACAGTTGATAAGATGAACAACTTGAAATATCTTGGTGTATATGTAGACAATGATGGGACGAACATGTAGACCAGATCGTTAAAAGACTTAGTAAATCATTTTATAAATTCTACCAATTCAGAAATCTCAATAATAAAAAGCTAATAACAATGATATATAACACACTCGCAGAATCAGTTCTGAGATATTGCATTATAATATGGGGTGGCGTTAGCAAAAGCCTGTTACATAATCTAGAGGTAATGCAAAATACTATCCTGAAAATCATTTTCAATCGTAAAAAAGATACTCTACTGTAGCACTATACTAATAATCAGACTTATTTGATGTGAGAAAAATATACACGATATATTATGGATGCATAATAACCCCACCCTCAATATAAATCAAAATTTTGAAACACGAGCCAAAAACGAATGTCCCTTGATGTAGATTAACTTGCACTCGGAGATTCATATCATACTCTGGCTCAAAACTAATAAACCTAGTTCCTTCAGACATTAGAGCAATCTCCAATAAATACAAATTCAAGTTAAAACTGAACGAATGTGTGAATCAAAACTATGACATATTGATGAATTTCACTAGTTCGGACTTCCATTGTCTATTATATAAAATGATTTGAAATCCCTGAAACGAATAAAAAAGACATATTGAAATCTGTCTATGAACTGAATTCATAATCGAAGCTCTCTCTAGGCTATGAATATAAACTACATCATATGTGTTCATATGTATGTATGCATATGTATACGTGTGTATATGCGTGTATATGTGTATATATATACTCAACGTTTGAGTTATTTATAGGTTGATACTACAACTCAAGCTCTTCTTAGGTAGATCCGCCTTCAAAATTATGTATTTTTCATTCACTGTTATATAATTATCAAATTATGAAATTACCTGAATAAATTTATCTGTCTTATCTTATTTCAGATTCAGTTTCATTCATTTGAAATTGGCAATAAACGATGGAATGAGCATCTATAAAACTTGAATTTATAATACAAATTCTTATAGCATTTCAAGCTACTAGTAAAAGTTGGATTAGACAATGTCATGAAACCTTTGAATAATTTGTATTGGCTCATTTTTCATTTGTCTAACATAATCGAAAGAATATATTATCATTTAGTGTACACAGGGTAGCCCACTGATTCTGAGTATGACATTACTGCAAGTTGATATCTGTATCTCACTTTTCTTGAGGACAAAACAATGCACTACTGAAAAATTCTCAAAGCACTTTTAAGAGTGGTGCCTGTGCGAAAGTAGCGATTGACGTTGGATTTAAATCGCTGGAGAATGAATTTATTTACAAAAACTTCTCAGGCAGTTTTTTTTCCACATAACAGCTCGATATCTATAAGGCGTCTGGCCCTGATGAAGTGCCCGTCATCGTATTTGAAAAGTGCGCAAATGAAATCGCATCAGAACTTTGCAGATTTTTCAACCTGTCTTCCAAGACAGGAAGCCTTCAACATCTTGAACGGCGACAGGTGATATTTTATCGTATGTCACGCAATCAAGAAACATATAGAGTCGAGAGCTGTTGCGCTTGATATTTCTAAGGTTTTTGGCATGAGGGTTTGCTGGTCAAACTTTGATGCTATGGCTTGTCAGATCATTTTTGTGTATGGCTCTCCAGTTTCCTGAAAGAAAGTTTTCTGTAAGTGGCCGTCGACGGATATCTCTCGAATTCTGTTACCACCAACGTTGATGTTCCCCAGGGATCGATATTGCCTTCAACCCTCTTTTAATTGTATATCAACGACTTCTTGGAAGAAACCAAGAATTCAATATATTTGCTGATAACTACACACTTGTCTCATCATTCCATTTGGATTTCAAAACATCGACTGTTGATGCAAATATTCACTGGCAGCAGAAGGTTACATATCTTGATAAGGATCTAGAGGCGATTTCTAATTGACGTGAAAGTAATCACGGAAGGTATTCAAGTGACGCATCACATTTGATTGAACCAAGAGCGGTATATATTAGAAATACGCCACGTACTGTTTGAGAACTCTTTCATTTGGAAAACTACGTTTATGTGGAAAATATTTTCCGAAAACGTTTTTCCAAATGAATTCAATCTCTAGTGATTTGAATCCAACGTAAATTGCTACTTTCGCACAAGCACCGTTCTTAAAACGTCTTAGAAATTTTTCTGTAGTGCTTGTGTTTTTGTCCTGGAAAACATAGAATCGAAAGAGAAATGAATATGATAATCAATATTTTATTGGATGTTATCAAAGACTTGAAATAACTCGATTTTCAAAATGTGCAAAGAAGCGAACTATGAGAAAAAAAATTGATTTCATCGTTATTCATTTATTGTTAATGATTTGACGATAATCTCTGTATGAAGACTTGGAAAATTATGTCAACTGAATTGTCAATGAAATCTTTACCTGGTACTTAATTATGAAACGATTCGTTCTGATGGCAAGCATAATAAATATTGACAACCAATGCTGGATCAATTCTTTTTTTTTTAATTACCAAGACATACAACAGAAATGAATGATTCAACAAGAAAGATACGGTTACTGGTTACCCACTTGTTTTTCATGGTTAATATATATTTCAGAGATTATTTCGAAATGAAAGATCAAACTGGAAACTCTGGCGTTGAATAAATCCAGAAGAAGCACTGTTTCCAAACACCACAACTGCTGAACTATTTTCGACTGGCGTTTCACCAATCAAGTGCTTGTACTATTAATATACGTACGACATTCCCCATCCGATTTTTTTTTGAGTAACCAACTTGACAAAATCAAAGGCATTAGCACCGCTCTGAGAGCACCTTGAGGATATTCCTGTAGTGCTTGTGTTTTGTCCTTACAAAAAAAGAAAAACCGTTCATTTTGCTTTGAACAGTAACAAAGTCTGTTTTTGAACTCCCCTGTAACATTACGGAAAACTTCACTAGGAATTGACTGGCATGCTGCTGTAATTCGTCTTTTGAGTTCTTCAATATCAGAAAATTGTGCTTTCAACAACGAATTCAAGATACCCACAAAGAAATAAATCTAAAGGTGTTAAATCCGGTGAACTCGAGGACCATTCAACTGCTTCTCTGTTGCCTATACATCTATCCAGAAATCTCTCGTTTGATCACAGTCGGACGGAAAGAAAATAATGGAGTGGAGCACCGTTCTGCTGGACATGTAACAGATTCTCCTGCGAAAGTTCTACATCAGTTTGATGAGATGTACCGTGAGTTGAAATAGAATGGATAGTCTCTTCAAGCATTTCAAAGTATAGAGTGCCAGTCAAGTTTTTTCCAGAAATAATAGATTAATAATAGCATTTCCAAAAATACCAGGCCAAAAATTAACTTTTTGTGGTAGTCACTTCAATAGTGACAATTTTGTTTATTAACAATATCATTCAGAAAAAATGAACACCCATCGCAGACACAGATATTCAACAGATGATTAGGAATAGTATTGATTTGATGAAATATTATTTCACAAAACTCTATTCTTCTATCATAATCTTCCATAATTATGCATAGTCTCGCATGACATTTCCGCCTGTTCTCATACTGATCGTAAAGAGCACTTATTAAAGTACTCAACAGGTCAACGTGTACTAGTGTATGCACTACTACCACATCATCCAAATTTGCGAACCAATTTTTTGCCTAGAAATAGAAACTGTTTACAGCAAAAGTAGCAGAAAAGGAAGGCTATTTGTACATTTTCTGCGATGAGAATTACAAATTCAGCATTTACTGAACACAACTTCACTACTATCTACGGTTTATTATTAGACTATTTTTTTATATAGATTGATTGGAGCTAATGGTTGATGTTACTCCTGAAAATGGTTGGAACGGTACCACCTAATATTCTTACCAGTTCTGGTCAAACCGTGCATTTAAGTATAGGCGTACTAATAATTACTTCTGTTAGTTTAGAACGCCATTTTTCGAAAAATGCTCTTGAAAAAATAATAAGTCCTGGAACCATTGAAATCAGAATTCACCGTCAATCAAAATGATGTGCCACTTGATCCCCTTTCCCATTAGTAATTCTAAGGGTAACATCCACCGTTCCAAGGGCATTGAACCACGAGGGCTACAAATAGTCCTTGAAAGTGTTTTTCTTGGCATTTAAATTGGCCTGGTGTTTCGATTCCTCATATTGTTTACTGAAAAGAAAATATTAAGGGTGGGAAGTTTTCATATTGACACCACGTACGATATGCTCGAAGACCTCCACCAAATTGACGACTCAGTCCAAATTAAGGTCCTTCACTCGCCTCTCGTCAGCCACAATATGTCACCTGCCATAGTAAAAAGTCATCTGATGGTCTCATCAGGTTTCGAACATCTTGGCTGATATACATCAAAATATAATAAAAATTCAACTCGCTGAAACTTTGCAGTAACACTGCATTGCCTCAGTGAAGATTGCTTGCTATTTGTGATGAAATATCAAAACTGAGAAAGCGTCAGAATATCTCCGAAGAAAACGAGGTCAATCAGCGTGAAAGTGATTGATTCAAAAGTATTTTTTCTGTTAAGTTATTGCAATTTAATTTAAACAATTGTCGATAAAATGAAAAAATATGTGGAAAATTTTGAAAATCTTCTTCATTATCATTTGGTGTATATTTTCACTTTCAACGATTATGAGTACCATCGGGTAGTGTATGCAATATGCATATATTATTTACCAGAAATCTTATGAAGCCTTCGGAAATAACATTCAAGTCACTAATAGTTTTAAATCAATTCGTTCACGAAATATTGTAATATTCATGATGAACTAAATCAATAACAATAATCTGTACCAGATAGTTGATATTGTGTCTTTTCATTTCAATAAAGGAATAGTAGGGCTAATCCATTGTTGATAACCATATACAACACTGAAAAATCATCATCTTTGTCTGGTATTAGCATTTGTGGATGAGGCAATGAAAAAATTTAACAAGAAAGGTGAGTCAAATAGTTCAGTTGATTTTGTTAGTTGAGATGTATCTCTAAACGAGCATTTCAGTCTAGCCGTACATTGACAACTTCATTCAATAGAAACAAAACATAATATTGCTCAGGAGAACTAGCAGTGGCAACAGTTTTGGCAACTAATGAATTCCAACATGTTTGATTTTGACAAAATGGTTTATACATCCTGAGTTGCTATTTTCGATGACTGGATATTACCTTTGTTAGAAGTTGATTGACAATGTTTCATGATGAATTTCACTAGTTAGTTCGGACTTCCATTGTCTAATATATAAAATGATTTGAAACCTCTGAAACAACAAAAAAAGAAGAATTAAAAATGAATAGCTGAAAATAACATAATTCACGACGTTTCGATTGTTAGTATCTACAATCGTCGTCGGGTGATGACTGGACTGATTTCTCCGAGAGATGACTATTTATGGGTCGTTCGAGTACTTTCACTTACCCCCGCTTACCATTTTTCTCCGCTTCACTGGATCAGTGAAGGGAAACCAGCAAATCAAGTCCATGTTTGGACCCATCAACACAACATCGAGTGGTCCCAAGCTGAGATCATATACAGAGAGAAACATGTTGTCCAACAAAGTTTTCAGCCAAGCTAGCGTAGAGATACGCAACATTTGAAAACCCATCATGAAGCGAAAAATGACCAACTCCCCCCAAACGGTCATCTCCCACTGATCCAGTGAAGCGGAAAAAGACGGAAAGCGGGGAAAAGCGAAAGTATTCGAACGACCCATAAATAGTCATCTCTCGGAAAAATCAGTTATGTCATCACCCGAAGACGATTGTAGATACTAACAATCGATACGTTGTGAACTAACGTGGCTTGGAATCTCTTAACTTTTCTATTTTTATTTTCATTTTTATTTCTTTAATTTTAATTTTTGTTCAATCGTTCTATTTGTACTTGTATTTTATTTCACTATTATTTCATTTCAGGTTATTTTGTTTAATATATTTGTTATTTTCAGTTATTCATTTTTAATTCTTCTTTTTTAGTTGTTTCAGGAATTTCAAATCATCTTATATATTAGACAATGGAAGTCCGAATTAGTGAAATGGATATTACCTGCTGTCATGTTGTTTTCTATACTTGAACTCCTCAGAATGGAATTCCATATTCGGTTGAGGTTCACGGCTTCTTCTCTTCTGTTGAAATAATTCGTGTGTTTGTGAATCTTCATGTGTATGTGATATACCCCTGCTGCTGATAGTGGGTCTCTTTTTTCTTCAGTCGACCTGTGACTTGTATTTTTGTTGAATCCACATTTCAGAACGAGGAGGAGGCTCAGATGGTCGTATCTTCCACACATATTTGAAAAACTTGTGGGTAAATACAACATTAGAATCCACCAAGAGGATACAACAAAGCATCCGGTCTGGTAAAAACAAAAGAGGCCCACTATCAGCAGCAGGGTTGTATTAAATGAATATGAAAGGAACTACAGAGTATGTATGATTTTCAAAAATGTCTTGTAGACAATCTTGATAAGGAAAAATTTGCTCTTGGTCTTTTCATTGACTTTTCAAAAATACGCAACTCGAATTATGGAAAGTATTGATATGAGAACCAATTGTCGTCAATACTTTATAAATCTTGGTGTATTAACAGTTTACAGTTTATATATTCTGGAATTTTGCACACACAGATCTATAAGAATAAAAAAAAGTTGGTAATAGATAACAGTCACTGCTATA
>WOGO01009285.1:0-10275 GCA_015342085.1 Leptinotarsa defecta
TTACATCTCTTTTCTAGAAAATAATTAGATTGTTTGGAAATAAGTATGGAAGTATCGTCCGCATACAATGTGAGATGTATGGATGGATTCACTTCAACGATATCATTTACATATATTAGGAACAATATTGGGCCCATTACTGACCCCTCTGGAACACCTACACTGATGTCAAGATAATCCGAATTACAAGTTGTCACCTTTTTCTCAGTTACTCCTGAGAGACTAACGTACTGGCGACGTGCGTACAGAAAAGGTAAGACCTCGTTAGTCCTTGGCTCGCACAAGTTTCTCAACTTCTGAGAGTTGTCGTTCGTATGGGGCGACAGCTGATTAACGGAAAAACAGATTTTAAACAGATTTTTCAAACAGATTTTCAAACAGACTATTCTAAGGATATTTTATTCTTTGATGATTTTTGACAGGGATCCATGTTTCAAATATACAGAGCTGAAAATAATTTAGGCACTAACAATATTGGTAATTTCAAAATTATTAATGTATATTACTGGAGTTTTTTTCCAACACCAAATCGTGATTTTTAATTTGTTATTTTTTAAATTGTTATTGTAGAAATTATTTTTCGCTCCGTACCTTCGAAATAAAGCGCCCTATCAAAAATCATCAACCAACAAAATTTTCTTAGAAAAGTCCAAGGAATAGTCCCTTAAATTTTTGCCGCACGTTGTATAGTCACAATTAGATAGATTAACGAATGAATAACTCACATTTTTCCCAATAAATTGACATCATGTGATACGTTACTTCTAACCATTCCATTCCTACCTAACCTAAGCCAACCTAATTTAGCCTAAGCTAAGCTTAAGATTTTCAGGGTATACTTGCAGTAAAGAACAGGTGCATTTTCAATTTTTTCCTTTGAAAGGTTATGGAAATTTATAGTGATCTTGTAGAATTTTAGATTATCAAGATTACTTTGTAAGGGTAGTTGATGCTAGGCAGTTCAACATTGATGCAGATACTACTACATTTTTTCTACTCCAGAAGTTTTTTTCTCTACACATGAAATATTGCAATTAATTCTGGCATCTATATGTTTTATATACCTCCTCAAATAAAATTCAGATGACATTCAACAACTTTGTCTGAACTGTTAGTTAGCATGAAACTCGATGAACAAATGTCATGGATGACTTGCGTTTGGATTTCGACTTGGTACAACACTGTGTGTTCAACACGTTTGTTAATGTGATGCATTTGTGGATGAATCAGGTTTGAGCTGCCGTTTTAGCGCTGCCGCTGGTCGTTCATCTCGCCATTGTGCAAAAATTTCTGCGATTTTAGAACCCATAGATACAAGTCGAGATGATGGAAAACCGGTAAATCTCTTGTTTGGTACTTCACTTGTGTGGATACATTAGCAACTTGCCATCTTTCTGCTACTTCTGCGAAAGCCGGTGCTGCTGCTGCCTTTTTCGGAGTAAGTTTCAAACTACGCAAATATCAGAATTTGGGAAATGATTATATCTTTCGCCCCATAGCTTTTGAAATTTTTGTTGTTTTTGGATCTGAAGCATTATCTTTCATCAATGAAATTGGAAAAAAGGTAACCAACCCACAAATCAAGAGCCACATCTTTTCTTATTCATAAAATTAGTGTAGCCATCCTGATTCTGAATATAATGAAATTTACCTGTCATATATCAGATATCAATACCAGTATTTCTAGTATGGAGGGTGCTTTAATCAAAGCGTTTGCAGAAGCTATCAAGGAATTGTCGTCAGAAGATTCATTTGATAAAGTAGTAAATACAGTCTCCTTAAAAAGTCAGATTCAAAGTTTTGCTCCTCGATTCAAGACGCCCAGGAGTTCCTTCGTTATCTTTTACAAGATTCACCTGAAAACGTTAATATAATCGAGCGACAGCGGAAATGCACAAGAGTCATACATAGCTCATATATTTGAGGATGCTTAACTCTACGATTGTAGATAATTTCGGTGGTCAACTGAAATCCACGATGAAATGCACACACTGTGGACACTCAATTTGTCTCTCTCCATACTACAAAGAACCGACCAATTAAATTTGTGACAATACTTGGATTCGTTCACAAGAGAAGAAACTTTGGATAAAAATGAAAAACCGACGGGTTCAAAATGCAAGGAAAGAATCAGATGCACAAAGTCCCTATCATTTGGAAATAATATCTCTAACGAAAAGATTTAGAGGCAAATTGAATGTTGTCATTGAATTTCTTCTAGAATTTATTTTATGCTTCAGCTCTACCACATTTAAAAATATTGTGATCTTCCTCTTGAAGATGATCACTTGGTGATCGAAAGACATATCGTGGTAAAAATAACGGTTTGGTGTTGGGATAGGACTCCAATATTATTCAGTTCTTCAAGTCCATAGTGAAAATGATATTTTGAATTTTTCCCACTGAGATATTGAGAAAGTTAATAAGAGAGATATAGATAGATATTTGGGAAAAACCGAAACGAAATTTTTTATATCTTAGTGCTTATGTCGAAACTAGATACGGATATCAGAAGTGATCAATAATGGTTGTAACTGAATATCAAAAAATTAATGGATACGGTAAGCCGGACTTTCAAAACGCATGGTATTTCACAGCCAAGGCCTGTCCAGCGCGCTGCCTCAATGCCTTTGGCAAGAAACGACTGAAACAACAACACTGACGTCCCTGAGAAGACGTATTGCTGGGTCGTCGGTTATTAAGAAGTCTTCGGTGAGCAATACCGCGTTGGCGGCGGATTATTAATGGCTATCAAACCGTAAGATATCTCAGCAACTACTCATCTTCGAGATGCTCGATTTC
This sequence comes from Leptinotarsa defecta, assembly GCA_015342085.1. Taxonomy (NCBI): domain Eukaryota; kingdom Metazoa; phylum Arthropoda; class Insecta; order Coleoptera; family Chrysomelidae; genus Leptinotarsa; species Leptinotarsa defecta. Next base: position 2,803 of record WOGO01009285.1, read on the forward strand.
TTTCACCGAGCCAGCGATTATACAGGATTGTTCTCTTGAGAACAGTGTTGCCACAGTGATACAACTGTATTAAATGTGGCACTTTGGAGACGTCCATTGATCACGTAATGTTTTTGACCTTTCTTTCTCCCTGGTGATGCTTGAAAAAGTTTACCCAAAGTCTATAGATGCTTAGGTTATATGTGATTGATGACTTGTTTATTTTGTATTACCAGCAAACTAAAAAGGTCATGGAAGAATCAACAATGCTGTTTCTCACAACTCCCATATTGTGGGAAACAGCATGGTGATATGCAGGTATTATGCAGAAACCCCCAGCCTCCAGAATTGTATGAATTGATGTAGTTTCACAAAGAAGGATATCCATCCAGACCCGTAGTATCATATATAGATGTCCCAACCACTAAGTTGTCATAAATTTTAAATTCAAGATTCAGAGAGCTTACACAATGTAATCCTTCAAACACAGTTTCAAATTCAGTAGACCTAGCTGACGAATTATCAAATTTGAATATCAAAAATGATATCAAACTAGTTCATTAGTCAGTGGGCTATGCTTGAAGACGGGCGGTAAACAAATCTGAAGAAATGAACTTTAAATGTTCAAGCCCGTCTCAGATATACCTACACAATAGGTTGAATGGACTGACGCCTTCAGAAAACAACTACTCCACTGGCTAATACCACGACAAGCCGACAAGCCATAGGATCAAAGTTTTGCCAGCAAACCTATATGCCACACACGGTCAAAAGCTTTAGGAATATCAAGCGCAACAGCTCTTGACTTCCCATGTTTCTCGATAGCTTTATTCCAGGTATGGGTGACATACGATGGAAGGTCTCCTGTTGACCTTTTTTGTTTCCGGAAGCCATGTTGAAGATTGCTCAAAATATTTGAGGATATGATGGTTTACGGCTGTCTACATGATTTTTGATATCACTGATAGCAAAACAACTGGTCTATAGCTATTTGGAAAATTTTTCTTGCCCTTTTTGAGAATAGGCTGAACGCGAGCACTCTTATAACAAAAAGGAAAAACCCCTTCTTTGTAAGATAGTTATTTACACAATAATGAAATTTATTAATAATTGTGAATTGAAGATGTAGACATTAGAAACGATACTTGTATTTACCCACTCCTACCGTGTTCAATCCTGGGCCTGGGCTTGGGTGCGGAAAAAACTACCTTGAACCCAATTTTTGATGCTTCATCATAGAATAAAACCCATAAAAAAATTTCTGGCTACATACCCAAGGTCCTAAAGGAAACATCCAACAACCTCAATGTCGATTGACTAACTGAAATATCTTCAGTATGCTGGAGCCAGCACGTTCCAACCTGAATGGTTACATCATACCTGAAATGATCAGGAATGCGTCTACTGGTTGGTGGTTGCAGTTAGTACCTTCCCGCCTGACGAAAACAGTCACAAACTGACTGTCGATCAGGTCCTCGATAGACTTAGAAAAATTTACCATGGTCCAACAACTTTGGAGTGTCTCATTCTTTACAAAAATATCCGGGCTGTGGTACTTCGTATCTGCTCTGAAGAGGACCAGATCAGGTTTCCATCGTTCAACAGTATCTGACCTGAAATAATGATCATTATCTTTCGACTTCATTTCTATTTTTTTCAAATGGGATTGAAATCCCTCCAGTGAGCTGAAATTTTCAGCAACAGTTTTCAATTAGAAAATTGTCCTGCTCACAAAAACTTTAATTTCCAGGAAAAACATGCACGTGTCTGTTTTATGTAGATACTTATTTTGTGAAATACAAATTTTTGAAGATTGTTCTTCACGATGAAATGAAGGTACAGTAAAAAATTACCAGAATATAATTTCATTAGTGATTATACTATCTCCTTGGCATTCGATAAACCTATCCTAAATGTCACAAAAAGCAATAAGATGAAGTTCAATTAAGATGAACGATTTCTCGAACTGAAATATATTACACAGTTATTACGATTGCAGTGTATTGCATTGAACTAGGTACCATCCGTTCTCAGAACTCTCGATGCAAGGAGATACTATCGATAAATTCTGATTTACACTGCGAATTCTATCAAATCGATTATGCAGCATTCGTACGTGTATAGTAATAATAATATATTTATTATGGCAAGCTAATAGATACACAAACATGTCCAAGAAAAATAAAACGTATATGAGGAAACACAACATTGAATCTGTAATTCATAAATACCAGCTGAAGAGTAATGTGGAATCTATTCAGCTGTTACATACACGGAGGTGTAGCAAGTTACGTAATTATTATTATACCTTGGGTGGGGCTTGAGTGGTCGGGTCCTGTTTCATTTGTCCTCTTTCAGAACGTTCCTCCTCATGAGTTTTTGGCATACATAGGAATACAAAAACTAGATTTTCTCTCCCTGAGATCCTATGTTCGTTCTTGCGCATGACGCTTAATAATTTCAGGCAAGTTAATTACTAGACGGAGTTCTCCCAATGAGTCTTTAAGAAACTTCAGTGTTAATTATACAGCGGTAAGCATTCTTGAACTGATAAGAAAATGAATATTGCGAAATAAAACACATCTATACAGAGGATACTCTTGCAGATATTTTTCATCCATTCAGCAGCAGGACCATACTAAAATCCATAGAGTAAAATACCTACAATGTTATCTTTCATCGGTACAGGTAAGACCCGACCCAGACAGCTCCATATCGTGAAAGAAGCACCAAGCAAAAAAGACACATTCCTCGTATCCACGAGGAATGTGTACACGTATGTATATTTCCTCGACACATACCGTATCGAGGAAATATACATACGTATAAAAAATGAATAAAGAGATGGGGAGCTGTTACTATTTGACAAAATTTGCCTATGTAAAAGCTATTTTTCTGGGATTTTTTGGCCACAGTTTGAAGATTTTTATGCCTGACGTTTCGTCTACTATTGCGGTAGGTATTATCGAAGGCAATGTGGTAACGCGGCTGGGGTGACGAGAGTTACCTTTCCTCTTTTTCCTCATGCCTACAGTTTGACACGTCTCACAAGATTGACAGTAATTGTGCAATGTTTATATGTTGTTGTAATGGTTCGTTGTGGGTGTAATACTTAATTGTGCTTTCGTATAAGTGAACTGAAGTATGAAACGATTTCTGATATCCTCTCCTAATTCAAAGTATTGTGCTAAATAACCTCAATCATCGGCAAATCGTGAATACGATGAGAGCTAGTCACAGTACGGTTTTATAGTCAAGCCAGGGACTGAAACTTTTGACATTCCTATTCCTCAATGTGTTTTAAGTTTTGAAACACTTCCGAACCAAAGCATGAAGTTTTCTTCTTGATGCAAAACCGAATTACTGAGCACCCTGATTTGATTAGAAAGCCCATTGAATGTTTCAAAAAAAAATCTCAATGTTTGACGAAGTTTGTCAATAGTGATACTACCTTAAAAAAAGCGTCATACCTTGTTAGTTTGATATTTGCAAAAGATGGAAAGCCTCACACGACGGGTGGGACGCTTTCACTGTCGGCCACTGTGGATATGGTCCAAGCCGTGCCCTGGGCGACCCTGGGGAGCTGGCGCCGAAGAAATCGCTGGCGATGACCAGAACAAACCTACGCTTAACAATAGGATTTCTGGCTGGCCACTGTCAACTAAGGAAACACCTCCACAATATGGGGCTAGTGGATACACCTCTATGCAGGATATGTGAACAGAAAGATAAAACAATCAGGCATGGCTTATGCAAGTGTCCGGACTTATCGTCAATAAGAGAATGTGTGTTTGCCGAGGCTTGGCCTACACCTGCCGATATAAAGGAGATGGCTCCCAGTGACCTGTCCTCCTTTCTGGAAAGGACAAGATGAACGATGAACCAGGAGGATAACTCCTCGAAACCTCGAAAGGATGTGCAATGGGACACAAGTGGCCATGGTGCTGTCGGACTACACTCACCCTACTCTAGAGATGGTCCAAGCCATGTTAGGAGAAAAGGCAATCAAAGAAAAAATACCACTGTCAAATAACATAGTAAAGAGAGCGATTTCATTATAATGAAGAGGTGATAAAGAAGTTTTTGTTCTGCAAACCACTTAAATCAAGGATCACGGCGGAACTAATTTTTGAGGTATTGATGCTTAAAGTAGGCATTTTTTAGTCCAAATGTTTTGGCTTGTGTACAGATGGAACAATCTTAACTCCGTTCTATCAAATGCTGTGGAATTTAATAACTTCATGATGGCCAGCGCTCTATTCACAAGATTAATCTCCTTGATGTGTAAAGAAATGGGTGGCAAGTTCAAGAATTCACTTCTGAATACAGAAGTGAGGTGGTTATCTCGGAGAAAGATCTTGAACCGTCTCTTCGAACTGAGATCAAAAATTTTTTATGTTTAGGTGAAAAAAAATCATAATATGAAAAAATGATTTGCTGATGAAGAATGGTTGTCAAGATCAGCTCATCCAGCCGAAATTTTTGACAAACCCAAAACACTGAACTTGGGACTTCAGGGACCAAACACAGCCAGTAACAAAATAAACTCTTTCAAGAGAAAGAGGAGAATTTACCTGCATTTTCCACTCTATCATCATTTTTTGAGGAAAATGAAATATCTTCAAAGCCAGATGTGGTTGCAGATATCAATGTTTACTTGGAAAGCATTAAGAAAAGCTTTCAGAAGTATTTCTCTGAACATTATTTAAAAGTGGATTGGATCAGAAATCCTTTTTCGAGAACCTCACCAAATGGGACTGAAAGAAATTTTTATCAAAATATATAATTAACTTCTGGATCAGATGTAAAACCGATTAACATTTGATCTTTCAGCAACTCCGCTATTTTTAATGCCATTTGTTACGATTTACTTGTATGAGTGGATACGATACTTCACACTTCTTCAAGGTTACCTGTATATTGAAAAGTAGTTCGACAAGGCCCAATATATTGACATCTGGAGCTTTTATATAAAACTTTTTTGATAAAACTCCTCCTTCATCTCAAATTTCTAATATAAGCTCGATGTGACATAAAATGTTTTGCTGAAATATTAAGAAAAGCATTTTGCTTCCCAATTACTTGAGGTTTTTGAATTTTCCATCACATAATTTTTGTTGGCTGAGTTTTCCATCCATATTTATTGAAGCGAAGCTAGTTTTTTTATCAACTTATACATTTGGATCCATATAACAAAAACGAATTCAACAAAGTAGCTGTTCCTTTTATAAATAACTACTTCCACATTGGACTCGTACACTGTCGATAGTTTCATTTGAAACTATCGATTGTTAGAGACGTGAAAGAAGAACGACATCAAGTCAAGTACCAGTTCCATTGAAATAGCTAGACTTTGAATTCTGTCCAGAACCAGATAACTTTATTCGTCTAAGACTTTGTGATTCAACCAGTTGGCAAAGTTATTCTGCCAACCATTACGACAATTCACGTTGGGAGAACAGAGAAATAGCTGCATTCGTGTCCAGCTTACTGATCAATTAGGAGCGTGAGTGGCCGTCAGTCCATCAGATGGTCAGAAGAAATGAGGCTATTGTGTATCAAAGTAAGTATCGAATTCTGGATCCTCCGGGATAAGGAACTATTAAGAGCAGATAGTTTTTGGTTCACAGGTGGATCCAAAACACCTTTCAGTTTCGGTGCAGGTGTTTTCAGTCGCAGACCCAGGACAGAGATATCAACCTGCCTGGGAACCTATGCGACTGTATTTCAAGCAGAAATTTACGCTTTTGAATTGTGTGTGGAGACATTAGAGTGACCTTATACACAAGTCAATAAAAATATTCTCGGACAGTCAAGCGGCGTAGAAAGCTTTCGTCTCCTACCGAGCAACGTCTAAATTGGTGACAAATTGCCAAAAACGACTCTGATACGATGACTTGACATATTGTCTCTGGTCTGCATTCCTGGCCATACTGACCTGAAAGGCAATGAGGCTGCTTACTTCCTTGCAAAGGAGGGCGCTACAAGCAGCTTCATCGGATCAGAACCTGTCATTGGCATCGCTTTAGGCTCTGCCAACATTGGATGGCAAGAAGACTAATGGACTTCTGGCAGAATCTGCTAGGATTGGCTCACTTCAAGACGTTTATTCACCCTTCGAAGCTTGATACCAAACAGTTGGACTACAGTAGGAATGAACTACGACCTATCAGGCCGCTGTCATTTGAATCATCATATGCAGAGACTCGGACTGTAAGAAGACAGTGTGTTTTGCCTCTGTTTGGAAAATGAAGAAACAGCAGAACATAGTTTGTGTCTGCCCTGCTGGGACCGAATCGGGTTTTTAGAATTTGGCAGAGTCGTACTCTTACCATCTGACCTGAAAGATCATTCACCATACAAACTAATCGTTTTCGCTAAGAAGCTGGATTCATTTTGAATGTGAATAGGTGTGAGTCACAATAAACCCTTGTGGGTTGCGATGGGAGGTCGAATAGACCCACTCACTTTGGCCCTAAGCTAACATAAGTTAAGCTAACCTATTCTCAACTTCGACAGCACATAAACCCAAGAGATTGCGATGTAGATCTGTTTTGGGAAATCCTCACTGTTTCCCTGAACGTCACACTTTTTCAGGATCAAGTTGGATTTGTATACTTTTGGCAACTACCCCTCATCCATTCTCGTTGTAGCTGTAGATGCAATATAAGTTTGGGTACTTGTACTCAGCCTGTTGTAAAAATATGACGCAAGCCATTGCCACGAACAAAAGTGTTAATTCATGCTACATAATGCCATCTTCGTCATTCAGGACAAGCACACGTAGTTCTTACCGAGCAAGAACAATAACCAAATGACTAGCATAATGCGTGGCACTTCTTTGTCGCGGCCAGCTCATAACATGCATATTTGTCTAATTATCTCAGATCCTTCGAAAGATGATTCGGCCAAATCAGAAAAAAGCACAAAACAAAGCCTTTAAGCTTACACTCTACCTGTATTTCATTACGAGTTAATGAACCACGGAATTGCAATATTATTTTTCATCGGGACTCCGTCATCTCGAAATAAATTAATTTTCTTCGCGCAAATTGGTATACAAAGAATAGTTATTTTGCGATGAGATAAAAAATCCTGTTCTGTTTAAGATCATACATCCAATTTTATCAAAATGATATCACATGAAGGTATTAATTTCCCTCATGGTGTCAAATCAACTTGTAACTAACAATAATGACCTTTGATAAAATTTACTCGAATAAAAGTATGTTCACAACTATTGAATTCAATCTCAGAATAGGTGAGTTGCTATCTACCTGAAGAGTACAAAAAACGAAAATGCGAGCTCAGCCTACAAAGCGATTCACTATAGCAGGGGAGCCCACGATGCAAAATGGGGATTTACTCGAGCGTCATTGAGACATATTAGGTTGCAAAGCTTAGATGATACGAAGAAAAAAATGTTATATAATATATACATTTCCATCGGTGGGGGGAAGCGGCTATAGATTTTAAAATATGTAAAACAATACT
>WOGO01009286.1:0-10273 GCA_015342085.1 Leptinotarsa defecta
TATATAGGGATAGGGCTCAAAAACCCCAATATAGACGGGTTCCGTTAACATAGGAATGGAATTAGAGAATGAATAGTAATAATAATCGTGTAATAGTCAGAGAGTGGGAGATCCCACGTGTCACATTCACTTAGCAATGCTAGGTTGCGACAATCACGCTACCTTGAAGCCCATCGACAGGAGAGGGATAAGATGGCCCAAGTATGGAAAAATATAAACTGATTCACTATGGTTCAAACTCTTTTCAGTAACAAAATGGCAACACTTCAAATTTCATAAAATGTTGAGTATTTTTTGGCAAGTACACTCTTACTTTGAGATACCGAAAAGAATCACTAGAAATTCCTAAAATGAAAACTAGATAGTTAAGGTGAATCAACCTGTACGGCCGAAGAGCATCAGTTGCATTACACTAGATCAACAATCACACTTAGTTCCAAAGAAACTCACTATTATGCGAGGCAGGTCATACCGAAGTATTTCCCAGTTTGAGTTATTTTGGATAAGTAAACCTAATTTAAAATTTTAAATATATATCTACTACTATATATACGTACAATGCCGGTGACAACCAACGTTAAAACATAATAACTATATTATTACTCAAAACACCGTATCGATTATTATTAGTAGGAACCAATTTTTTACTGCTGGTCAGAGGTCTTGATGTTTTTTCTCGTTCTCTTACCAGCTGATATATTCAGTTACATTTACATATATATGATAAATACAGCATTTGCTTTATCAACTTTAATAATTAGTGTAATAATAATAAACGTATTTTGTAATAATTTAATAATAATGGATAAAAAAGCGACCGAGCTCGGTGCAAGTCGTTGAGGAACTGTCGAGCACGGTCGATAGGAACTTGTTTTACTGGGCGCCGCGTCGGGCCCGCTGGACCCACAAGGGGTGCCGCATGCAGTATCTACATCTCGTTAGGAACATTTTATGTCGCAGTTTGATATACACAGAGAAGTCAGGAACTTGGCGGCTGCTTGATATGTTCGGAAACATACCAGCAGAAACCCTCAACTGATTAGTAACTATACGTTGCAATAGGAATCATCGAACCTACTCAACTATACAACATATACACACCTACACTGACACATCTACAAAAACATAACATAATAACTTCAAAAATATATAGTACATCAGTTGTAAATATAAATAATTTTTATCATTGCTTTCTTAGGGTAGTACTTTTGAATTTAAACATTTTCAGTTTCTGTACTTGCCGTAGTGACAGTCATTCTCCACAATTTTCGGTAGCTCAACAAATGTAACTATTCAGCAGTTTCTGTCTCAATGGAGATAAGACACGTTATTATACCGCTGTGAAATAACAATAAGGTATCAGAAATGATCAATTATTGCACAATAGGGAAACCCCAAAATATATAAGAACTGAACTTGGATTTATCATTTACGAACGTAGTCCTCATTGAGGGACTGTAACTCAGTTACCAGCACTTGTTAGTGACTGAGTGATATCAGAGGGTGCCAAAAACTTCTTTTTGGGATCTGCCGGGTGGCAAAATGTATTGGAATTTGAGTCCACCACTTGCTGAGGAGACTCCTGAGCAGCTCGAGCTGCCAAGAGTGTGATCTGGTTGACTACGTCTTCCATTTCATGACTTAACGGTGATTCAGATGACGGAGGCAGAAAAGAAATAATTTTGTTACTGCAAGTGTTGTTACTGAGACTACCACAACTACTTGACTTGAGGTGTACGTCGGTTTCGCAATGCAGTTTAAGCTCCATCAAAGTTTTGAACCGTTCGTTGCCACAACTTCTACACTCGAATCCCGTTTGTACTATTCGAAAAGCTCCGCGATTTTCTTGATTACTTCCATAGCACTGTCGTTGATGGGTAAGAAGAGGAGATTCACCACGGAATGCCAGTCGACATTTTTTGCAAACAAAACAAATTTCTACATCAATATCTCGAATAGCTAGATCACGAGAACGTTGAAAGTTGTCTGGTAGTTTCAAGGTGGTAACTCCTGGTTCAGAATTACCGGCTGCAACCTGTTCAAGTACTGGTCCAGGTAGTGGAAGAAAAGATGGTCCAGATCCTGTGTCTAGAAGCAATCCCCCGGCTCCCCCTGGAACAAAAGAGATTGGGTTTACCAAAATTTCATACAGAAATAGAAAACAATAAATAATTTTTTGAAAGATCCCACCAATATAAAAAAAATAATAGATATCACGTGATATGCTTATTTGGTAGTCCCAGAAATATAGCAAACTTGAGTGAACTCTTCCTCGAAAGCTGGTCATCATGGGTTTATAGAAAACTTAAACGCAATGCTCAAAAATTGAACTGGACCTTCCTCACCGTCTTTGTGGAACACTGTATGAAACTACCTTACAAAAGCGTTTTCGATAAATGAGCTTTTCGTCAAAAAATAGACAATCTAATTATTATATTTTATTAGGTATCTTAAAAAATGTATAGAATTTATAATAAAACCGACTTTTCTGCTGTCTTCAGATATTTTCAGAACATTTTCGGTATTTGATCACCGCTTATTTATTAAACATTGATAGTATTAGGAATCTATAGTTTCTATGTATATGAAAAGTATTTTGGTGCACTGTGCGCAATAAAATTCCAAATCAAAAGGATGAATTCAATTTTCAGTAAATATATTCGTCTTGCATTCGAGATATTCGAAAATATACAAAAGATTAGGTCATGTATACGCTTGTCCTCTATCCACTGAAAGCGATTTCAATTGAAAAATAGTGAAATACCTTGATATTGATCATTCGGAAGTTTAGAAAAAATTATGTTGAATATTGCTATTTTGAAGATGTACGAATCTACAAATGTTTCAGAGAATTTCACACATCATAAAAAACATTTCCACATAATTCAAAAACTTATTTTGGAAGGATATTAAATAACCATATTCGATGGATAGATATAAAGTAAATGTTGATTAATGTGTTACATTATTTTTTTCCAGGAAACTTCAGACTAAATATAGAGGATGGAAACGCATGAAGAAGACATTATATAGCTCACAATGAAAATCTCACAATGAAGTATTACTTGAATCAGTTTTTTCAATCATTAGATGCAATTGACATTGGACTTAGATCATGTGTTGATCTGGACATCTGATATCTTTTGAATGAATTCTAGTAAAATTGGTTTTCATTTCTAAAAACTTTCAGAACTTTCATGAATGTATCATGAAAAAGTTTTGAGTTCTATACTTTGCCAAAAAAGTTCAATTCACTACTGTCTCAATTTCTTGCAATTTATCAAATTTTCCGATATTTGAGCTCTACTGACTTGACCAATGATCAACTTTCAATATTCTGATAAACACCATATTCATTTGAATTAAAGAGGTTATATTTTTAGGAGTGATTAATTTTTGATTACTTCCTTCCTTTCCTTGGAAGATTCCCTAATCCTTGTTTTTTGTATCAAGATGGAGTAGTAGAAATCTAAAACATCATATTCATACTTTGATAGATATGAAAATACTTTTATTTGTCTGTTAACAAGAAAAAACATGAACCTCTTAGACTTGGAAAACAATAAATTGGACTGATATGTAATAATCAAATTTGCGACTAATCGCTTTAATACATTCACAATTTTTTCTCCATCATCCAAAAAAAAAAGGAAATTTACATTTCATCATTTTTTTTAAGAAATGATGAACCTTCATTAGCAATTCTGATATCTTTATTGTGGTTTGTTCTCCTGATTCAATCCCCAGCAATGTGAACATTGCTGACCCTTATCAGGAATCAGTTTCCCGGGGTACACCCGTAAACCGATTCCTGATAAGTGAACCTTAAGAAGTTGACTTCTGATGGTTGTCGCTCGAAAGGTAGGCAACGAATGGTTGATGTTATCACACAAATCAACATTTAAATCACAGCATGATTAGTTAGCATTTTTTTCCGAGGAGAAGGAGAGAAATGTTGATTGAGATGTGTAATATTATCAACCAGTTATTGTCTCCTCTCCAATGAAAATCCTCAGAAGTATCAATTTCTGACGATCGATAACTGATCTTTTGAAAAACTGATTGTTAGACAATAATTATGGAATTAGCTTGACAGACTGTATCAAGAAAAGATTATTGCACAGAAAGGTCGCTAGGTTTATCTGATATAACTTAATTCGAATGAGGATATTTGAAAAAACGAGTATACAAGCTCTGACCATTTATACATACACAAAAAATAATTGGTTAATTTACTTAACAAAGGTTGAGTCAATATGAATCTCTTTTTTATTAGAAGGACTACCAAAGCTGTGAATGAAAAATTCATAATTCGCAAAAAATTCACATTTTTTGGTTATAATTTTTCAAATAGATCAATATGAGAAGTCATCAAAGAGTTGTGGTCGGAAGATTCATTTGATAAAGTAGTAAATACAGCCTCCTTAAAAAATGTGATTGAATGTTATGCTTCTCGATTCATGGGAAATTCCCATCAAGACGCCCAGGAGTTTCTTTGCTATCTTTTAGAAGGTTTACATGAAGACGTTAATATAATTGATGAGAAACCTAAACCAATTTTAACGGAGATTGACGAAAAATTGAGCGACAGCGGAAATGCACAAGAGTCATGGCTCACATATTTAAGAATGCATAACTATAGCATAGATAATTTCGTGAGTCAATTGAAGTCCACGATGAAATGCACACACTGTGGACACTCATCAGTAATCTTTGATCCTTTCTGGTATTTGTCTCTCTCCATACCACAAAGAACCGAACAATTGAGTTTGTGGCAATGCTTGGATTCGTTTACAAGAGAAGAAACTTTGGATGGAAATGAAAAACAGACTTGTTCAAAATGCAAGGAAAGGAAAAAATGCACAAAGTATCTATTAATCTCTCTCCAACGGAAAGATAGAGGCAAATTGAATGATGTCATCGAATTTTCTCTAGAAGGATTGTATATGGACAATTTTGCAGCAGAAAATTTGACTACTTCTTGTTATAATCTATATGCACTTCTAAATCACAGTAGGACTACTTATACCGCATACTGCAGACACCCGTATACTGGCGCGTGGCACAAATACAACGATTCACACGTGTCTTCAATTTCACCAAAATCGCTTATAAGTGGAGAGTCCTCTTTTATGAAAAAGATGGAACAAAATCGCACCTTTAAGTCAACTGACGGAAAGTTTCTTTGTGCAATTATTATTTATTTTTTGTTAAGTTCTTACATGTACCTGTTTCGTTTGACAGTTCACTATTTGGGTCCAATATATTATTGGAATGAAAAATCATAACAAATTTAAGGAAATATAAAAACTATGATGGGTAAAAAGCAGATACCACATGAGATTCAACTATTGAAAAATTTTGAAAATTCAAAAATTATTTAACTGAGTATAGATTCTCAAGACGGAAGTTAATATTTTCAGTAATATGATAAATTCTAAGTAAGTATTTGGAAAGAAAGGGCCCTCCTGGTTATGTCATTTACCTCCTGAGACCGAAGTGTGAAATTTATTCTACATGTAACTTATCAAAAAACCTAAATATAACTTTACCTGGATGAGTCATTATATCACGTACAAACACATGACGTGTATTCTCTTTGTTTTTTACATATGTTGTTACATTGTTTTGTAAGATTTCATTCAATTATGCAAAGTCGCCCCGGAGCGCCAATTAATTTTTATTGTTGTTTTTATTTTATTTGTATCCTTGTTTTAATAAAATGTTTTGATTATTTTAAAAAAATTATGCAAATAAACGTTATTATTAATATTATTATCATCAAATAATTTTCAGTTCAAGTCATAATAATTTGAATAGAACTGGCTGATACTTGATGAAAATCCATATTAAAACTCATTAAAATAGTTCAGTGTACGATTTTCACTATAAAGGATTTTAAAAAACCCGCGATACGTTATTCGGTATACAATAGCTTTCACAAGCGTGAAACCGCTTTTTGTCGGTTAAATTGTGACAAAGTTGCTTATTTTAGAGACCTATTCAATGATGTAAGAAAATCGAATATAGCTCTTTTGGTTCTGGAGATATACAGGAAAAACAAAAAAAAACCAATATATTATTTTGCCTATCTTCTTTATTCACAGACATATTGGAAATCTGTCTACATTTTGCTATTGGCACTTGATGTAGGCTATCAGAATATGTCCATGAAACTTTTATACAGGGTGTCATCTGATTTGAAACACCCCTATTTTTGAATTTTTAAATACCGACCTGTAGTTTTTGTATCGTAGACGTTCACTTCATACCGAGAAAATAAATTTTATTTTATATTTCAGGATATTTCGGTAATATTTGATTATAATTGGGTGAATTATTCCCTTTTAAATTACAACCCGGGAAATTGGTTCACTGAGTTAAATAAAAACACAATAGCAACTTTAACGTCTCCCTATGTACCGTAGAACTTTTAGAGAGTTTTTTTTTCATTATTAGGTACCTTTTCATATTTTTTCATATTTCCAGTGATCTGGGCGTTTTCTACAATGAACTTCAAATAAGAAAACCTTTTATGATTATCTGAAACATATCTACAACAAAAATATATTATATGTATTTTGATGAGCAGAAAAAGAAATGATAGCAAAAACAACATCCGAAACGAACACTGTAATTGTAATGAAAATTGAAATGAAGTAATTTATATACACAAAAAATTATTGGCACAATAAATGTTCGAACTGGAGTCGCCTTCCACTTCGAGACAAATAATGGGCCAATGAGATGGTCTGCAAGATCACCAGATCTTACTATTTTGGACTATTTTCTATAGGGAACATTGAAAAATAGGATTTACGCTGGCAGAAAGAGAAAAAATGTGGAAGACTCGAGATTGAGGATGAATGATTTTGCAACAATGCAGCAAATAAGTATATTAAGGGCTATCAATATTATGAAAAACCGAGTTAAAAATGTCTCGAAATGGAAGGACTCCAATTTGAATATTCATTGCGCCATTAATTTTTTTGTGTATATAAATTTCTTCATTTCAATTTTCATTACAATTATAGTATTTGTTTCGGATGTTATTATTGCTATCATTTTTTTCTGCTAATTAAAACACATATAATATATTTTTGATATTGATATGATTCAGTATGAAGTAAACGTCGATTATACAAAAACTATAACAAAAAATACATGTCCGTATTTAAAAATTCAAAGATAGGGGTGGCCCAAATCAGATGACACCTTGTATGAAACATTCATATTCGGGTAGTTCACGTCAAGTGCCAATAGCAAAATGAGGATAGATTTTCAATATGTCTGCGAATGAAGAAGATATAGAAACAAAATTATTTGGGATTTTTTGGTTTTTCCTGTATATCTCCAGAACCAAAAGAGATAAATATTCGATTTCTTTAAATCATTGAATAGGTCTCTGAAATAAGCAACTTTGTCACGATTTAACCGACACTATCTCGTATCGTTTACGAGATCCCCATGTACAGAAACGAATTTGAATAGCCCTGTATATACCTATGGGCTTTGAATGATTTCGCAGAAGAAGGCAGTGAGAAGAGGGTAAGAGAGTTGATTATTTACAACGCTGCTTTCGTCTTGTGTCAAAAAATTCAATTCTCATGAGTAATGATCACATTTCTAGTACTTTGCATGATGAAGCTGATGATGGATTTTGTGTTATTTTATGCACACACAGTACATAAATAGAAACAAAATAGGAATTCACCATCCTCCGTTCTGGGTCCACTTTTGTTTATTGTGTATATCAATGATTTCTTTTACCACATGCAACCAATTACGTGCATACTATTTGCTGACGATTCAACATTGATTCATTCAACTCCTTCCGATGTGTGCCCAAATGTTTCCATCGCGACAGTAGAGAGGAAAGCGAAAAACTAGTTCTAGGAAGTTAAATCTTTGTCCCCCAATTGTCAATCAAAAGGTGAAACAGTTCCTCATCAGCTCAAGTTTCTACACTATTGCAGAATATATATTTAGACACTCCCCCATTTGCATGTGAATGTTCAGATATTTGTTTTTTTTTTAATATCTATAATCGTATTTAAGTTATTAATGTTTTGTTGAGTTTGATGGTTCATGCTGTATATTTAGTGTTTTTGACTGACTCCATGATTTTTCCTTCTGGAAATACAAATGCAATTATAGTCAAATCCAATTTTTTCCAATTTTTGTAATATGACTTGCTACAAATGTTATTTACATGAACGTAGTCAAATAAAGTATGTCTATGTTTGTCATTATGAACAGATAAGATAAAGATAATATATTGAAGATAATTTTATAAACGCGCCTTTTTTCCCCACGGCTGGAGCCGCAGTTGGAATATTCAATAATCCTTTCTTATTGCACATCTACAACATAAATCGAATCGACATGCAAATTTTCATCCTCCAAAAATATAGCGGTGCCGAGAAACTGTGATGAATAGGTAATTTTCATATGTAAACGCGCGCCTTTTATCCCCACAGGGGGCTCCCCAATTTTGATATGTGAAAATCCTTTTTTATTGTGAATCTAAGACCTGAGAAGCATCTATCTATGTACCAAATTTTAGCTGCCTAGGACCGAACAGAGATGAATTTGTGAGTGACTTTGCATTCAGAAGACATATGTCAATATGACTTGAGTAGATTTGTCTCTTCTGGTAATATAAAGTCGACTGACTAGAAGTTGAAGACAAGTGTTTTAGACCAGAAACTTTGGAAAATATACATTCTGGACAGTATTTTGGTTTAAAAATTACCTTATTGACCCTTTCATAATTTGCTTTTATCTATCCTGGAATTCAATGCTGGTAATAAAAACTAAACATAACTTCCATCGATCTTTCTTCGAAAGTATTTAAAAATCCAATTATTTACATTTAGTATCGCACAGATTTTGATCGTGACTATTTCAGGTTAATATTTTGGTCAAAATGGCTCATTCAACTGCAGAGAAAGTATCAATAATTCAAGTTTATTATGAAAATGGTAGGTGCGCTAGTACTACAGCACAATTGATCGAACTTTCAGCTGAATTTGGAGGGACGATCGGTGGCAAATCGAAGAGAAAACCCCCCCCCCTCCGAATAATACAATGAGAAACAAAGCTATGGAAGTTGACTTGTTGGGTGGAAAGTCAGTATCAAAACTAAGTTGATTGCCGGAAAATTATCTACACTTTTCCATAAATTTCACCACAATAAACTTCATCTTGTGCTGAACTGAATGCAGATGACTTCGACATACGTTTAAAATTTTGCGAGTTGATGCGTGAACGGATATTAATAAATAATTCAGATAATTATAGACGATTTGAATACTTTTTCAACAGTATATTTGAAGAAATCCTCATTTTTTTGTATTTTCGATATACAATTCAACATTACCACATTTTTGGAGTCAAAATAACTTTCGATAATTTCCATAACTAAATTTTGACAATTAAAGTAAATATAGATACAATTTACTGAGATATATATTATCTACAGAATCACTTTCCTGATTCTCATCATCAGTTATTGGTTGATACACATTCGTGTATGGATGGATCAATACATAACTATAGATGAAAATACAAATAATCGGTAAAACGAACGCCACCAATTGGTAAATATAGGTTGTGGAAGTTGTAAAAGGTAAATATGCTATAATTGGAGCTTGTCAAAAACATTCGTTAGTGATGAAAAAATTAGATCTTATTGGTGTTCAATTTTCGTCATGATATCAAATTGATTTTTGATCATTATATGCCTCAATAATTTATCATACAAATATGAAGCTATGTTATTTCGGAAACCTCGAGTTCATAATTCATTCTATAATTTTCCTTTCCTGTTTGATATTCTTGCTCTAGAAAATGAATGTTTATTTTGCTGTCAAATTGAGCAGGGCTTTCACGTGTTATATTGTAGTTTCAGAGATTGTTGTGAGTGAACGAACAAAATAAAACTTACTTTGGACACCAATATCATACAACGTTTTTTGTACAACTGTCCTGTTCTCATAATAAAATAGATAAATTTGATATTTCTATAAAAACACATTTTGACATCTCTTGTCAGTTATCTATTTTCATGTTATCGCATTTGCTATGGAGTGGCCGGGTTAGATGCCACCAAATAATCTGGTTACCATTAAGCAGTATTGTTTACAGGTCGAACTAGTGTTGAATAAAAGAATCATTTTATTAAAACAACGATACAAATAAAATAAAAACAATAAAAATTAATTGGCGCTCCGGGGCGACTTCATTGATTCCAGTGGCGCATTTGCTTTTT
>WOGO01009287.1:0-10273 GCA_015342085.1 Leptinotarsa defecta
ATCGGGGTAAACTAAAAAGTTTGCCCTTCTACACTTGTATAAAGTTCTCCATTATAATTTTTATATTTTTCAGATTGTGGAAGGTGACAATATACCCAAAAAAGGTCGATAAAAACTGATTTTTTCCTCCACAAAAAATTACTTTCGTTGAATAAGTAAAATATCAATTATATATGAATTGAAGTTAATTGAAAATGAAAAAAATAAAAATAAAAAATGCGAAAAAACAAGAAATGAGGAAAATATTAAAAATCAACTTACTTCACGACGTTTCGATTTTTAGTATCCACAAATGTCTGAATACTAGAGCTAACTGTCCTCCGTTAATTTCTTCACTGAAACTTGCAGTTATTAAAACAAAATCGTCAGTTCATATGTAGTTAAACTTGAATTTAAGATGAACATTAAAGATTTTGTGAGGTGGTTGAAACATACTGTAGTTATAGTTCCATTATTCTAATGCAAAATAAAGAAAAAATTTATAATTTCGTGAAAATTATTTCAAAAGCTTACAAAGCCGGTGAAATAGGGTTAACATTAAGAGTTCTAACTTTTTTTATCAATGCACGCAGATGTAATTTTAATTACTAAATAGAAATTTGGACTTTATGATCATATAAAATTGGTATATCAAATAAATATATACACATTCTTTCCATTAATTGCCTCTGAAGCCATTAATTAGCAAATGCCATGAATTTCACTTTTTATAACTAGAAAATGTGATTGAAAATAAGATTTTCAGTGGTGTTGTGAAATTTATATTGTCAAACAAATACACTGATGATTCAGTATCAGATTTATTCTGGGTTGAGTCAACTTAAAATGAAATTTCAGTTTTGTGGGATTATTTTCCCAGAACTTTATTAATGTTCTAGAGATTATATTACATTATGGTCTCAAGTAAAAAGAAGTTTACTTCAAGGGAGATTATCTGAGGGACTTCAACTGAGAAGTACAACATCAAAAAGAGATACATGCATTTTTGGGATTTCATAAAAAATTGTGAGGAGCACGTCAATTCAAATAAAACAATACAAGCTATTCACATTCACACCTTTTAGAAACAGTTACGCAAAATATTCGAGATAAAATTGGAGATCATCTGTGGGACTTTCTCGAATTCAGTACAATAACAAAGTAAATTATACGAAAACGTTAGATACTAGACATATCTACAAGTTGCAAGTAATATGCCGCTAATTTCACATTAATTAGGAGTTCATGTTGAAATACTATCTCAAATTACTTCCTGAAACTTGTTAATAGAAACTTTCTTGCTACGGAACAATTCTGAAAGAGGCATGTGAATTTTACTTCATCTATACAGCTATAATCTGATACCAAGATTCTGTGTTATGTGGTAACCTAATTTCATACAGAGAAATTATTATATAAAATAATATGTCACAATAATTTTTTCTCATCTACATTTACTCGTATTCTGAACAACTTGGTGAATAATTTTGAATATCTGATAAATTCTGTCCATATAACGTGAAAAATGAAGTAGCATAAAATCACAAACTAATTAGAAATTCTTATTTTCACCTGAGCTTTTCCACCCTCAGGAAATCATGAACTACAAAGACAAACATTTAAATTTACATGAAAAGGCGATTCAATAATGTTGTTTCATGAATATCGTTTTGTAAATGAAATTTCACCTCAATAATATGTATAAAATATAACGATAGACAGTTGTTTTTGAAAGAAATGGAGGAAATTTGCTCGAAAATATGGTGTACTTGGTGAAGAAAAAATTTATTTGTATATGGTCCACGACACTGAAGTTAAATTTGAAAGATGACGCCTTTCTCTTTCAGACCATTCGCCCTATTTTTATAAGGGTTCTGTCATGTCTTGTAGGTATATTCGAAAGAAAGCCATTTGGAACAGACGTTACAAAAATCTTCAGTTTGTTTCTCTCTTATCTTTAATGGAGTAATAAACCAGAACTTAATTTTAACTAAAGACAATCAATCTTCAATACAAAACTCCGTTTATTGTTTCAGAGCATAATTGTATAAATGGTGGTGGATCAATATTGAATAACTGAAAATTCTTTTTCATTGACTTTTTTGGAATACTTCAACTTCCAAAATCTGAAAAAACTAAATGGATAACTTTACAGAAATGTAGCAAGAATGAATTTATAGTTTTCACTAGAAGAAAAATGTACTGTGTATCTGTAACTTGTAATAATGAGATTTACAAAAAAGAAAATTTTATAGATACTCATTTTGATGTTTCTTAGAGCAGAATTAGTTTCCATTCTCAAAAATTCGTTACATTTTCAACCTTCTTCTACAAATATGAAATATGATAAAGTTGTCGATTGACTCTTGAATCATTCGATGCCAATCTTACCTGATTCTGTCACTTTCCTTGTCATTTTTCAAGACGGGTAAAATTCTCAACTGATTTTTCGATAGGCAATATTATTGAATATATGACAAGTCACTGATGAACAGTGAAAAACATCTTTAATTCACGCAGAAATTTGTTGAGAACTAGAAGATGTTTTTCACATTGCGGAAGGTGAAAATTTCTGAAAAAAAATCAGAAAGAGAAACCTTCGATTTCACTAACAAAAAAACTGTTTAGTATTTCTGTTGATAATAATGTTATATTTAGCATTAATGTTATTGCTTCTCACAAATTTTTTTGATAATCAATGCTCCCAATTTTCAAGAAAAAATTAACTGTTATCTTTCATGAGGTATGTTACGGAAAGACGAAACATTTTCTAATTAAAGTGTGAGACAAGAGAGAGAAAGAATATGAAAAATTTCATTCATTCAATATTTTTGTTCTGGATTAATAGAATATAAGATAAAACAAATTTCTTGGAATTATTCTCACATAAATTATCATGGAATGAAGACGCGATTAGAAATTAACAACGAAGAAAATAAATGACTCTTGAAAGTCATTAAAAACCATGTCACACTTGTACAATCCATTCTTTGTTGTTAACTCAAATCGACGAATAAAGTGATAAATCAATATTCTACATTATAGCCCTTCCCTTGAATTAACCTTTGGTCTTTGTTTCCAAGAAGCACTGCAAATTTTCTATTCCATTCAAATTCTACTCAAAACAATAAAATCAGCGAAAAAAACATTGCCTTTGATTGAACAGCGAAGAGTGAGTGAAAGGACAATGTTGCCAACCCATTAAAGTTATTTTCGTAAAACACAAAACATAAATTCATGTGAAAATAGACGCTTACTTGAATCATAACCTCAAAAAAGCTCTTCGAGCCTGAAAAGTCAGAAAATATAATACAATAAAACAAATAGATTAAATAAGCATGCTGCTGTCTGGTTCTTTATGACCAGTATCTTTTAGTTTATAGTGGTTTTCAAGTTTATTAACCGTGATCTGTAGGTTTTTGAGCCTGATGTTTCATATGCAACTGCGGCAGACAAAATTGAAGGCGATACGGAATTGGTGCAATTACAGACGAAACGTCAGGCCCAAAAACTGTAATCCACTGACAATACACCTGAAAACAGTATAGAACCCGTTACAGCAAATGAGTTTTTACTATATCTTGTATCTTTGTCACTTTCCTATGAAAGATAATTTTTTCGAAAAGAATATATTGACACCGATCGATGGGTAATTGCTACAGACTACAGAGTACAAAAGAGTCCAGGTTTTGCGTATTTTACGCTTTGTTGGCAACACTGTGAAGGAGCAGCCACAAAAATATTTCGAACCTGCTGGCAAGCCTGCAAAGAAAAGGTAAACCATCTGCTTCATCTCGTAAAAGGTAATCTGATGGGAATAAAGCGAGGTCGGCATTAATGAAATAAGCACTGCTTGTCACAGGTAGAAGATTACTCATATGCCTTCTGTGCTAGTTCGCCGAAGGACTAAAAATTATTATTTCCAAAGTCTCACAAAGTTTCAGCATGAGATACAGATGACTTATAAGATATCCAACAATCCAAGTTGGAGAGTTTTATTAGAGAAACTAGTTGGCTTCGTTCAAAGTTAGAAATAAGGAATACATACAAACTCAACTAACCATACAAGATAATGCATTTGATTATTACCTTTCTGAAGTAATGAAATTTAATGAAATGAAAACATACTTCACTTCACGACAGTTGTTCATGATCAGAAGCTCGACAAATCGTAGCTTCTCTTTCATTTTATCCATATATATAAATCAAAAAAAGATATGTATTCCAAAACCATAATGAAATTCGTGCTAAATATGTGTTAACTATATTTTTAGTATCTTTGGATATCTTTTGACTGTTGTCCTGCAACTTTCAAGGAAATATGCCTAGAATATTTTAATTTCCTGAAATGTATTTTAAAAATTTAAAAGATCATCAATTTTTTCCTTTATTTCTATTTGAAAATCAAAGTATGTAATAAAGTTCACTGTGAAATGATTCACATTTAATGAAGTATCACTAATTAGAGAACCAAACAACTTCAAATGCATAATGAATGTTCAAGGTGTGTGTACTCTATTTGCGCATAAAAAATAAATTCATTACCATTGAATCATTTGCAAACAAGTCTTAAAACGATTAGATAATTACTTGACAATCGTTGCCTTTGTTCAAGTAACTGAAAAACGCCACACTCAGTGAAAACAATTATATATTGTATCGAATAAGTGTGCAAAAGTCTCTTATAGTAATAGTAGTATACAAGGTATGTTCACAAAATAAGGAAAATTTTCAAATGTCAGAGTCCGAAAGTCTAATTGTCAACTTATTTTATTATCTTTGTATACATGACACTTTGTTGAAACAAATGGATCAGAGAGTGAGTGTAAAAAAATGTGTGAAAGATTAACAAGGGGTTATGGAGAGTCTCCTGTGAGTAATACAAAAGTTTACTTGTAGTATAGGCGTTTCCAAGATGACGTTGGAGATGACGATCGCCCTGGACACTCAAGCACATCAACAACCAATGGAAGCGTGGAAAAAGTGAAAGAAATGGTTATGAACGATCGCAGAATTACAATCGAAATTAATGTGCTGATGATTAAGTGGCTAATGACTTGCGTGAAACAATTTTGGCTTTTGCACCATGATAATGCGTCTGCTCACACTTTCTTGATTCTTCCTGAATTGTTTGCCAAAAATTATACCCCAGCCTCCGTATTCGCCAGACATGGCTCCGTGTGACTCTTTCCAATTTCCAAATATATAGAGAACCTCAAAGAGCCGACGTTTGACAAGCATAGATAACTTTAAAAGAGCATCACTGGTTATCCCAAACATCGAGTTTGACAAATGTTTCGAAGATTGGAAGAAGCGTTGGAACAAGTGCATAATATATAATGGGGCCTATTTTGAAGGATTAATGTAGACGGATAAATGAACACTATATTTGGAAAACTATCAAGCTAAAATTGTTTGTGATGTCTAGTGACATGTTGATACAAGCAACATTTCAATCGTCAGTGTGCAGAAACAGGTTGAACGAGTGCATATATTTTGTTGCCATCAATTGAGTTTCTAGAGAAATCGATCGTGTTGGAATTTCTTAGTCCTCTGTGTAGGGATCTCATTAAAAAAATGTGTTCTTTTTTGTGAAAAAATGGTTGCTTGACTGGAGTTGCCAGTGTGCGGCTGGCCTTACTGTCATTTCAAGCCAAGTGAGTTGAAAGTAATTTTTTTTCCCGACATTTGTGTTGGTAGACTTAAATCACAGATGGTGATTTGATTATTCTTGACCTAGTGATAATTTTTATGAATGGTGATGGGTATTTGCTCATGTTGAAAGCCAGATTCGTAGTGTTAATCATTTTTTTCACTTTCTAAAGTGTCCAAAAAACTGATTAATAGTAAGTTGGCCATGTCTAGAAAATAAATACGACGAATTGCACTTTTCTAGGAAATTATTCTAGGTCCATGAAAATATACTACTTTCATTTTAAACTTTCAAAGACAACATTTTAATGTGACATTTGCATTCATTATCTATAGTGTGGATATTTCAAAATTTTCTGAAGCTACAGAAGTATCAAAACAACATCTGAAGGAGTAAAAGTTATCAATTCTATGAAGGAAGGTGTTGCATCAACAGAAGAAAATGGATATAATATCTCTGCTTCTAGGGGTGAGAGACATTCATTACGTGCTCAAAAACAGTGGGATTTTACAGGCTAACGGCTTTCGTATCATTATGAAAACTACTAAATTGGATGAACATTCTCGATCAAAACTCGAATGAATTTTAAAAATGCTTTCGGATTATGTGGGTTTCATTTTAATTGACGAACGCTGGGCAACCTACTTGATCCTAGAGCCTGAAGATAATATCAAAATCGCATTCCGGTCAAACACGAGTTAGAACTGTGAATTTAAGAAATTAAAAGGATATCAAAATTAACATTTCATTTGATGAACAAAAAATACAATAACGACTAGGGAGTTACCTACATTGTTTTCCATCTAATGACCCTTTTTCATTTTTCCATTTGAATTTGAAACTGCTATTTCTTTCTCACATTTCGGAGTATTTATTTATGACTTTTGTAAAACTTCCTTCAACAAGATATTCGATCATATGCTGGAAAAATATAAATATTTACTGCATTCGATACCAGCTGTTCAATTTACGAGCTTGAGGTTGAACTTGATAGCTTATTGATATGAAGTATTCATGCAAATTGTTTTTAAACTTGATAAAACGGATTTTATTGATCAACAACACGAACATCTTCTCGAAGATATTGCTTGAGGATTTTCCTCGGGATTTTTAGTTTTCCGTTGAAATAATAACCTTCAAAATTATCAAAATTCAACGGCTTTGCTTGTGGAAGACTAATTTTATCCCAATGTCGATAATTCTGTCAAATACAGATCCCGAGATGGAGCGTTGCAAACAAACAAACATACATACATACAGGTGAAGCTAATATAAAGCGTGTAAAATAACTGAAATTTCGTGAACAACTGTGTCAATGAGTAGTGACAGAAGAAGTTATAAGACGAATTGTAGGAATTCTTTAGCAACTAAGCATAATAAATTGAGCAGATTTTTGAGATCGAGACCTAGTACAAGGAGTCCTAAAGAACTCAAGGGAGTTACAATTGAATATAACTGGCCCATACTTGATGAAAATCCAAATTGAAACTGATTATTACAGTTTATTGTATCATTTTCACTATAAAGGGTTACACAAAAGCTATACAATAGCTTCCTCAAGTTTACGCTTGAGGAAGCTATTGTATAGCAAAACACGTCTCGTGGTTTTTGTAAAACCCATTCTAGTGGAAATCATACAATAAACTGTATTAATTAGTTTTTATATAGTTACAAATGAGACAAGCTGATTATCATCAAAAGATGTTTTTGATGGATAGTCATATTGAGCCAGATATCGTTCACACTTTGATGCAGCAGTAGGAAATAGCCACTACAACAGTTTCGTCAATGAGAGATCAACTACTGGCTGTCCCAAAAAAAATAAGAATGTCATGGATAGTGTCAATAAAAACTATATGCCGCTATTGATTTGTGCATTAGACCACGAGAGCCGTTACAGAGAAGGTGATATGAAACACCAGAGCTTTCACATCAATATCCTAAAGTACAGCCTTGAAAAACCTCGCTAGAAAATAGTCAAAATTTCTAAGTGAACCAAGACAGAAGAACTCAAGCAAAAGGCCACGCTTCGATTTATGTTAAAATGTTACCTATATAATCATCGGTATCTGAGTCGATGAAAATTTCGTACACTTTACCTAAACTGACATCAACTAATTTTTCTAATATCCTCAATGAACTTATTCGACAGGAATAGGTGCAGACCCTGTATATTATGATGGAATTGTATACATTGTATAAAGTACCTTGAGACTCATAGGAAACATATTCAAATTTCTGGAATTTGACGAAAAATGGATGTGGGATGAATACCATTTGAATACAAATATTTTCTCGAAGTGGACGATCTACCTATATCATGTTTAACGATAAAATGATATAACTGGATATTTCGTTCAAAATACGTATTTCAACACCTAAATCAATATATTTATACATTTTTCAATGCGAAGCGTTGGGAGTGTAAACAAATGGGATAATTACAAGAATTTTTCGAACCCCAAAAACACCTAAACAACCAATTCCACCACTGATGGTGACAACATTTAATCCGAAATTCATGCAGATGTTACTGAATTCAATTTTCACCCAACCAATACGAGTAAATAATTCGTACGTTTATATTTCGAAGCGTTGTGTTTAGTTTGTGATAATTATGTTTATATTGGAAGTATAATTGAGTATATTTGTGGGTACACATGAACGTAATAATATATTTTTAATTTCATTAACCACCCACTGCCCCTTTAGTTCAGTAAACTCTGAGCAAGTCTATAGGTAACTCTCTGTAAGAGTGTCGGAATGATTATAATGAATATTATTGCTAAGACATACGACTAGGAACCGAACCGATTTCAGTTAAGCTTGATCAGCTTATATAAGCGGTCAACTGGTTGAGAAATCACTGCCTGCATCTCTCTATAACTTTCAGTGGAAGCATGTCACTAGCGTCGCGAACATGGTCCAATATCAGACAGCGATGCATCGATCTGCCTTAGAGCTCATTGGTTGTAAGTTAAGATTGATCAGCTTAAATAAGCGGCCAACAACTGGTTGAGAAATCACTGCCTGCGTCTCTCTATAGCTTTCAGTGGAAGCATTTCACTAGCGTCGCGAACATGGTCCAATATCAGACAGCGCTGCATCGATCTGCCTTAGATCTCATTAGATGTAATACGGCAGGTCATGAACACAACGTTTCAATTCGTCAAGAACAAGACCATGCGTAAGGAATGGCGATGATGACCCCTTTAAGAGACACCATGTGAAAGGTCCAAAGAAAGCTAAAACCACTATGATCCAAGATACACAAGAATCTCAAAGACTGGTTAAAGTTTGGTACTGCAAGGGTACATCGTTGTGACCCTCGAAAATACCTAAAAGGACTGACTTAGCTATCATAACATTGAATGATGATTCCCTACTTGAAGAATGTAGAATCCATTATTCCATTGTAAAAATATACTTTTAAGTGTGTGTTTGAAGGTTCTGGAGTTTTAAATAATTTTTTTAGATAGGTAAAATTTATGACAGATTGAAACAGTTCTTTTTCAACGTTTCCTGAATATTCTCAAGTTGGAATATTCACTTGAGTAAGAGTGTACGGTTATGTACGGTTATCAAAGTTATGTACGGTTTTCAAATATTCAATGTTGGTTAAATAATGGTTTCTTAAAAAAGCCCAAGTAAACAAATGTGCTTATGGTTAAAGAGAAACTGAATGAGACTAAAATACATTTTTTATTTATTTATTTATTTCATACACTATTCCACAGGATGAACCCAATTACAGAATAGGGAATAACACTGGCATTTACAGATATGTAATATAATTTGTGAATCTATATAAAAAAAATAAATAAAAACAGAACTGTCAGTTAGCTAAAAAATGTCTTTTGATTTGTATAATCTGGCAGTTGAATATATCTAGCACATGACTAACAGAATTAGAGGTATCGCACACTGTATAAATTGAAGATTTTTTCATTATATTTGTACGCGAAGTTTTGAGATAAAGTGTAACACTATTCCTAGACGACCGTCTAGGAACCCAAAAATTCAACATATGTAACAGTTGAGAGTAGGTGATGATATTGTCTATGACCTTGAATAAAAAAAGAAATGAATAATATTTACGCCTTACCTCGAGACTAAAAAAATTGTGAGTTTCAAGCAATTCGTAATAGGGTATTCCTACAGTAGGATACGTGCCTTCAAGTTTAAAAGACATATATTTTAGGTAGCGCCTTTGTAGGGCTTCTAGTTGATTTATATGAACCTGATAGTAGGGACTCCACATGACAGATGCATACTCCAGCCTAGATCGAACAAAAGTGAAATAAAGTAATTTCAATGTTGAAGCTTTTTCGATGTCATTTGTATTGCTAACTAAGAATCCATACATGCGATAAGCTGCTGTTAGAGTAGTGTCAATATGTTTATTGGAAGAGAGGGATGGATCAAAAGTAACACCTAGGTCAGTGAGTGTATCAGAACGCTCCAGAACTTGATTGTTTATGACGTAGTTGTGTAAATTCAGGTTGATTTTCAGTGAGTAAGACATTACATTACACTTGGATATTTTGAGAGATAGATTATTCTTTCGACACCATGTAGCAACGCGATTTAAATTCAGGGCGAGACGTTCGCAATCATTAGAACATGTTATATTGTGATAGA
>WOGO01009288.1:0-10273 GCA_015342085.1 Leptinotarsa defecta
CCTTCTTTGGTTTTTGAGCCGTCTGTATATATGCGTATTGCATTTGTAGCATCTGACTCAGTGTTCTGTTTTATTTGTATTTTGTAGGGTTTATTGAACACGAATCTAGGTTCGATTGTATCACTGATTGCCTGCAGCAGAGGTTGCGCAGTAAACGCTTCTTGTCATAGGCTCAGCCTCAATTGACCCATTCCTACTTCGAGTTTACATCAGCCATGCGCAATCGTAACATGGCCATTAACGTAACCTCCGTAACCTTAATTCAGTTCGAAAAACTCAGCATTTATGTTATATTCACAACCAATTCACTTCATTTGCTTCACCATTGATTATCAGTTTTACAGATAAAGATCACTACACAATGTACGCAGTCGCCAAGATATTTCTGTTTGCATATTTCCTCTATCTGACGAGTGCTGACTTAACAATTGATGTAAGTGTATAATACTTATATTGTATGTATATATATATCAATTGAGATAATAATAATATATTTGAGTCTTGTTGTATTTTTATAATATATATTCTAGTATTTTAATAGTATTTATAGTAGGCTGGGTTAGTAACAACATACATTTTGTTTCTTGAACATTTCACTATGGATCTGTATTATCCTTGGTGACTTTATAGAGTGCTTTCGATAATCTACAATGTGTTCAGTAACACTGTACAAGGTCTGTTCAAAAAATAAGGTGAATGTTCAAATCACTAATTGTACGTAATCATGCTTCAGCCACCGTATTCACCGGATTTGGTCCCCCGCGACTTTTCCTATTTTCAAGAATGAAGAGAGCCATGAAAGACGACATTTCATGACGACTGAAGAGATAAAAATTGGGTAGTTGCTGGCCGAAGGGGGGTGAGGAAGCTATTGTATTGTGAAACCTGTGTTGCGGTTTTGTACACTGTTCAGTCAAAAATATCACCATGAAGTGTTATTCTGATTCAGATCGTGTATTTTCAATCTAACCTGCACAGGTAGCAAACAAACGACTAGTTTTTTCATCATAGTCATGATGCAGCCTGGGTGGCTCAAGAAATTATTAATACAAGTTACGCAGAGCACGAGGCTAGTGCCCATAGCGTCTAAACTACAAAAAATATATTCGGAATGATTGCAATATATTTTAACTTTTATTATTCGTATTTATGAATCAAAGCCTTTTTTCAGGAATATGATGAACGTCGAATTATGGAGGTCAAACAATGGCATACCACTTGTCGAGATGTGACTGGAATTACAGAAGAAGAGTTAGCTAGCCTTAAGGCTGGTCATTTTACCGACGATGTTAACATGAAGGTTTGATATTACGTATATTTCATCCGTAATTTGAACAGTTATCACATTCTATTTCAATTCAGACAATACAAAATACAACACACTGTTTCGAAACACAAACAAACAAAAGTGTTTCAGAGTATATTTTCGGGTTTATTGACAGTGGATTGCAGATTTTTATGTCAGCGGTGGGGCAATCAAGGAAGTGCTCTGGTTGTCCTTACAATGCATGATTTCTCTATTGCTGAGGGCCGAATAGACCCACTTACTTTGAACCTAACCTATTATCAAGATGATATCTGTGTTTCTGAATTTTTATCGCCTTCCTAAATAGCCTTGGATAGTAATTTTGAGTTCTATCGAATATCGAGTCATTGCTCTCTCTGATGGTATATATGTCTTGACAATCTCATGTACTTGTGATGCACTGTTTGGAACCTTTGGTGTAGTAATAAATATTTCTGGAGTTTTTTCCCAACAACAAACCGTTATTTCAACACCCTGACACGTGTTTCGATCACCAAGTGATCATCTTCAAGAGGAAGAGGAAGAAAGTCCATAGTTTATTGTGAGCTTCAGATTAACTTGGTTTGCAAAATTCATCTTTTCAAGACCCGGAATGTTGCGACTTCTGAAAAAGTTCAACAGTTTTCTGGAATGCAATTCCGTCAAAGAATGAGAACCTTTTGCAGACCTGTCTCCAAACCAACAGCATAACCCTAGTAGAGATAACTCTCACTGACCGATATTTCTATTTCGTGGTAGTGGCAGTGTTTTGTATGTATGCTCATCAATCTCAATCATTTTCAATCCTTGAAACTATCAAGCTTTCATTAGACTTTCATTATACTGAGAGACAATTTCTTTATGTGGTTCATCGAGAGTTCATAGAGGAGTTCCTGGTCAAAGGAAGAACTTCGAAATTTCTAATTTGTAATGACTTCAGCAAACTCTTTGGTTTCTGGTACCCACATGAAAGTTACTTCATTGTAACTTCATTGGGGTACTTCATTGTACTGTCAAAGGACCTAAGTGAGTTTTTCACTTCCAAATGCGTTTAAAGTAAAAAGTTAATGACTTTCTAGTTTTGAATGTTACTAAAAAATATCCTTGTTGAGTGTATGTTCTAAAAAACCTCCGAGTAAACGTCTTTTCCGAGTGATTTCTATAGTGCTGGAGTTTTGACACTGTCAAAAAGTTTCTGTATCCATTTCGGAGGCATCAGCACATTTCATCAATGATACTCATATATCTCTTTTGGGGCTCTTTTGGGGCACTCCAAACTTTTCCTCGAAACTGTAACTAACTGATACAACAACATGGGTTTCGACATAATGATAAATAAGCTTTATTGTCAGAAGAACGGATCTCATTGATAAAGCGTGTGTGAATAAGATAAAAATATAAGCAAGCATAGACTAACTTGTGATGCACAGTTTGGAACCTTTAGTGTAGTAATGAATATTACAGGTGTTTTTTCCCAACATCAAACCATTATTTTGATACCTCGACATGTGTTTCGATCATCAAGCGGAAGATCAGTTTGATCTTCATCTTGAAGATGATCACTGGGTAATTGAAACACATTTCAAGGTGTTTCCCAAGGTGTTGGGAAATAACTCCTGTAATAAGCATGTACTAAATAATGTAAA
This sequence comes from Leptinotarsa defecta, assembly GCA_015342085.1. NCBI lineage: Eukaryota > Metazoa > Arthropoda > Insecta > Coleoptera > Chrysomelidae > Leptinotarsa > Leptinotarsa defecta. The sequence goes on from WOGO01009288.1 coordinate 2,932, forward strand.
ACCTATAAAAATATCTATACGTACATATACAGACACACATATAAAAAGAAACTATGCGGAAAACAGATGTTTATCACAATAAGGGAAATGTCCACATGTGGAAGTTGTGGTAATAAGACATAGAATTTAAGAATATAAACATAAGAATATAAAAATCAAGAAAAAAATTACACAAAACATAAAAATAGTATGAGTTATTGCAGATGCTAGATGGAACTTATAATTTAGTTTGATACTAACATTGACTTGGGATACGTTGTATTTCAGAATAAGTGTTAGTGGAAGTTATGAAATTTGTCCAAATTATAATAGGGTCTATCAGACGGTGAACATTTGATTCTCAGAGGCTTTCTATATATTTAACGCTAAACTCTTCATTTGTTCTCATACTTTTGGTGGATCCCAAAGGATCTTTTCTACCTTTATCCTGACTAATCAGATTATGTTAGTTATTCGGCTAGTATAAGTAGTACTAAGATTTTCTTTTACTTAGAAAAGTGCATCAGAGTCACATTGTTACTTTGAAGCATAATGACTTTTTCTTATTATCAAACTAACTCTTAGTTTTTTTACAGAAATACTTGCTCTGCATGTGGAGAAGTGCCGGTATCGTAAGTAACGATGAACCTTAGTTTCACTATCAACCAGTTTTTTACATTTTCACTAGAAGGTTTGGTAAAATCTCAGAATATGTTTCTGCTGAAAAACATATTATTTATAGTAATTATTGGACAAATTCATCGAGTGCAAAAACACAATGATCTAGTCATATTCAATAGGGATAAGTTAAGAAGAGATTGCTTTTTGGTAAACAAAAGTAAAGAAAGCCCAAACTTTTTTCCCAATAATGATGTGATAGCGATGACCTTCGGTTCAATAGCAAAACTATCAGATTCATTCATCTGCCTAAGTAAGATTTCTGTCGTAGACTAGATGTTAGATAATATCAAAAATTCACTCACAATCTAACAAGTAAAACGAATCTACTTTGGAGTAGCGATTATTCATGCCTTCTGTCGATTTAAACTCATGTAGAGAAACATTTCTATGATGAAAATTTTAATGAGTGCAGTTTCTTTGTTGAAGTATATTGAAAACATGCTGGACTATAATTCGTAACAAAAAGTCCCGTTTGAATTGATTTTTTTTCAGATGGATGAGAACTTGGATTTGGTTCCTTACAGGCTGATGTATTGTCTACCACGTCGTCTGGAAATTAAAGAGGAACTAGATATGGTGGAAGGTTGTCTCAATGAAGGAAAACAAGCAGGTAATGAGCTATATCAGGCACTTCTCAAGTATGTTCCAAAAACGCACCAGTTCCAGGAACATCCTGTGGATGTACCAATTCATTGAAGGGTGTGTCCAAGGGATGCTCCAGAGATATACGATATTCATTTCCATCCGAATAAGTAGTATAATAATAATGATGATAATGATAATATTTAATGTCTTTTTTTAAGCAGGGATGGTCACTAACACCCTTGGCCTTTGGTGAGTTGCGCCACCACTTACCCGAGCAATTGGTGCAAAACCGGACCGGGTCAGCCAGTACAGCCGTGGGTCCACAGGGCTAAACACCCGTTAGACCCAAAACTTGTTTTCTGGTAATCGAGGAATAGCCCCATAATCGACCCGCTCGGAGGGGTCAGAGGCAAGGTGGTGGGGCCCATAACGATGATTTGCCTACCGATGACAACCCTGACAATGACAACGGATGCTTTAAGTGGACGCATGAGCTAAGAAACAGCCTTATGCATTGCTACGAGAGTAGTGAGCCCGCACAAAGAGGATACATGGCAAGAATGCATGCTCTGTGGTGTGAAACACATCCGGATCATTTTCCACCGCATTTTCCACCCAAAATCTTAGAGATTAAGTATCCTATCTTCGGCGGCAGAGCTATATAGCTCCTTCCCAGCCTGCTAAAGAAGAGGTAGAAGTGATAGTTCTACCACCCGATGGCACGGCTGGAGAGGAGACTCACATCATGCCACCAATAGAGTCAATCAGAACACGCAGAGCGCTCCACAGAATTAGGGCCCTGAAGCCACGAGGACTGGCTTGTTTGGGTGCGGAGGTTCATATTGTTCTAACAGAAGAGGATGACATTTTGCCAGAGTTTTCAACTCATGTTGTTTATAAGCAGAATACTCATCGCAGTTGACCAAGTGTTCGTACAGATATATGAGCAGAGAGGGTCGAAGAGAGGAGTCCCTGGATGTGAAGAAAACCTGCTCATCGATAGATGTGTAACGCAGGACTCGATACAATATACGCGTAACCTCTTTATGGCCTGGATCGATTTCCGCAAGGCATTTGATACAATATTGCATGAGCCCATCTTGCATTTGCTTAGATGCCTTGCGGTACCCAACAAAATAGTGAAATGCGTTGAACTGATACCACTTTGGCGAACTCGCTTCACCATAACATCTGGTCAAGCCAGAGTCCAAACAGGGTGGGTCACTTTCATAGGAGGTGTATTTCAGAACGATTTCTCTAGTCCCCTTCTCGTCTACATCTCACTATGTCCATTATTTGTTGCGTTCAGAAATACTCAAGGGAATAACTATGGCACCTCCGGAAATTGGAGGCACAAGGCCACTCATTTGTTTTAGATAGATGATCTCAAACTTTATGCCTCTGGAGAGAAGGATCTCCATCCGTCCTTGAGGGTGGTGAAAGACAAATGTGCAATGGTCCATCTCAAAAGAGGACGATGCGGGGACTACGGAGAGCATGTGCAGCTTGTAGATAAAAGCATCCTTCACCATTTGGATGCCGAAGAGACGTATACTTACCTCGGGGTAGAACAACACCACCCACTAATGGTGACAGCAGTGCAGAACTCTCTGATTTGCTGATTTTCATCGCTGTGCGGGTTTTTTGTGTCGAATTTTCATTTGATATTTCAGATATTTCAAATTATATCATATCAGACAATGAAAGTTCAAACTAATAAAGTTCAATTTCATGTCAGATAGCTTTCAGTCATTATTTCGCTGCTATCGTAATAATCGACTGCATTTCTCAGAACCATACATATCAATATTTTCATACATACATACATACATACAATATTTTCATATAAAAAAGCGTCAAGGAAGTGGCTACTCCCGGACGGTTGCTGAAAAAAAATATTTGAAAAAGATTTACATAAACAACAGGAGTTTTTTTGAATTTATTTTAGAATTTTTCCAATTTCAATATTCTAACATTATTTATGTTTACATTTTTGACAAAATCATTCCATTTTCCTTTCGTGTGTTACTCGGGAAAGGGGGTATCAGAGAAGAAAAATGTCTTTTTTCACCACGGAAGATATATCGCCGGCCCGATATTATAAGAAATAAGGTTGTTATGAAGACAAAATGAAAATTAAATTGCATTTTTATCGAAAGTTTCCAAAAAGTTTTCATCTCCTTTTTTTTTCGGATATTCTCTAGCCTAGAAACAATGATATTTTCGTATGCTCTCTATATAAATTTTTTTCAAATGTAACAAGACCTACATTTTTTGAAAAAATATTTACTTTCCAGGTGGCGAACAATACGAACAGATTTTTGTAATGCAACAATGTCTGTACAAGAAAGATTCAGTTGTGAGTAGTTTTGTTTATTGAACTAGTGATATGTTATCGATTTAGAGCAGACGTGAAATGTATCCCTCTATTGACTTCTGAACTAGATCGAGGTAAGACAAAATTCACCTGAAAAAGCTCGGTTTTCCAGATGGAAAGGGTTTCTTGTGATGACTAGTTCGATAGCAATTACAATTATCGTTCCAATACTGTTTTATTTTTGGAAATCGGATCAGTTATTCCTGAGAACTCAGCAGTTTTATATTTCTCTTACAGATCTGAAAACAAATGAAAAATACATTCATTTCATGATAAATGTGTTCATAATATTCACCATTCATTTCCTCACAATGAGAGAGTCATTTACAAATTCGTTTCTTACATTACGAAACGTTTAAAATGTATTGAAAAAACACTTCGTTTTAAGATTTCCACTAAATAGTTTTACAAAAATGCAATACGTGTTTCGCCATAGAATGGCTTCTTCGGGCATATCTTTACTAACTATATTCTACATATTCAACGCTTTATATACCTGACTTCACGATTCAAAGTACCTACATTTCAAGTACTTGAGTTTTACCTAGTCATTTAATGTTTCATATACACCTGAGTTTGTAATGAATTAAATATCTGGAGCTTATGTACCAGTTTCCACGTTTGAAAATGGCGAGTTATTTAATTCTAATGGATTATTCAGTGAGTTATTCGAATTCTTGAATTTATTGATTCCTCAACATTCTAGAAGATTGAGTTTGTAACTTTTTCTTCTGAACACGTCGTACTCATGTCGTTCTGCTAAAAGGTGGTTTGCAAATGTTGAATTGGTCTTTTCATTTACAAAACTTCTTCTATTCTCTTCAACTCTTTGAGAAAATGTTTTCTCTGTTTGACTAATAAACAGTTTTGGACAAGAGTCACAAGTCAGCTTATATACCTACCAATAATATTGCCCATTTCTTGAAAAAAGAATGCGTTAACTTAGCTTACAGAACGAATAATTGTCTAAATAAATATCCGACAAAACTTTGGTGTCGGATAAATCAGGAGTATATAAGCCGTTTTGTGGCTCTTGTCCAAAACTGTATATTGGCCAAACAGGGGAAACATTTTCTCAAAGAATCAAAGATCATAAAAGTAATTTTGTAAATAGAAAGACCATTTCCACATTTGCAAACCACCTTTTAGCCAAAGGACATGAATTCAATCATAAATACGACGTGTTAAATTAAGAAGGAAAAGTTTGAAACCCAATCTTCTAGAATGTGGAGAAGTCAAAAGATTCAAGAATTCGGGTAATTTACTGATTGATCAATTAGAATTGAATAAGCTCTCGTAAATAAATATTTTGTCAAATGTGGAAACTAGGATATAAGCTCAGGTAATTTGATTCATTATAAACTCAGGTACACATGAAACATCAAATAACAGGTAAAACTCAGGTACTTGAAACGTAGGTACATCAAATTGTAACATTAACATTTACTAAGCATAGAATATGCAAATCTAGTTAGTAAAGACACGCCTGAAGAAGTCATTATATGACGAAACACGTTTTTGTTAAAAATGGATTTTCATCAAGCATCAGCCAATTCCATCATATGAAAAACTTTCCTGATGAAATTGTGTTGCAAACACCACTTTTTTTATTTACGAGTTATGAAATTAACAACGGTTTTGTATCGTAGACTTCACATATGACGTATCACCTCCAAAACATCTAGAGGCTTCATATGTGGTAATCTAGTGAACTCTTCTAAGGGTCCACGTCAAGTGATGTTACGTTTCAGCAATGATAGGCTGGTTCGAATGAAAATTCGATGGCAATTATCGAAACGGGTCGATAGGCGACCCGCTACATCACCTGACATGATACCCATTGATTTATTTGTGGGCGATTCGTGAAATCTAAAGTACGTTACAAACACGCTGTCTGTTTTGGAGCTCATGCATAGAATAAGGTGCTCCTAACGGAATTAGTTCAGAAACGTTTCATAATGTGGGAAATTAATTTGTAAACAAACTTCATCATCGTCAGGAAGTGAATTGTGTCCATTTCAAACAATAATTACGATAAACTGAAGTGAGCTTCAAAGACATTTTTTTAAATCATATTATGACACTTTTTGTTGGCAGATTCTTGAAATTGATATAAAACTGTTATCTAACCAGGAATGACTGATCCAGTTTCGAAAAATAGAACAGTATCAGATGAAGAATTGAAATACCTGACAACAGAGCTATCAATATCTTTTTCCGTTCGAAAGTCAGAAGGAGGGAAAACTTTTTATATCTGCTCTGTTAATAATGTGGTTTGAGTTGTGTAGAGATTTGATTAGTTCCGTGATATTTTGATTTTTTCAGAATGTTCTCATGTTTTGAGAAGGATCACCGGATTCGACCTCGCTTTCAATGATGTATGATGTATATCTTATGTACTTACCGTTTACTCGAAATTAAATAGTTTAAAGCATTTGTGAGAACTATTATTTATCTGATAATATCAAACAAACATGTTATCCCGATGGAAACACGATGGGGAAAAAAAACTTTCGGCTGGGGAACCCAGAGAACATAAGGCAACATCTGGGATATACCGGATTCATTGTAGATGTGAGTCGGTTTACATTGGAACTCCAAATCCCATTCGTTGAGGTTTTTCATTGATAAAGGTAATCAACTAGGCCATAAGGTGTACAGGAATAACACACACATGTCGATACCTACATGAAGTATCCAATCATCATCAAAAACAGAAACGAACCGTCATTAACATACTAGCAAACAGAGCTTTGTGAATATATGAAGGAAGGTAGGTCGACGACGAAATGAAATACCTAAGAACTGTGTTACAACCGAATGGCTACGATAAAAAAGACAGTTCGTGCTACGCGTCCAAGGTAGAAGAATAGGAACAACAGTGAAGAGTAACCCCAAAGGCACCGTCTATCTGCCATACCAACCAAACCGATATAATTCTAAAGAAGGAGAAAATCAGCACCGTCTTCAGACCAACGAAAGAAATATCGGAGTATCTGAGATCAGCAACAGACAGCAGAGATCCAGTCAAATCTGTAGGAGTTTACAGGATTTATTGTAACTGTGCTCTAAGTTTATATCGGTCAGACGATAAAGAGCATTGGTACCTGCCTAGTTGAGCACAAGCGGAGTTGCCGATTGGGACAGACCGGAAAGTCTGCAGTCGCTGAACATTTATTATCCGACGGAGAAGACAATATCCTTTTCGAAAATACCGAGAGGCTAGCAAGGTCGGATCATTACTCAACAAGAATGTATTCAGAAGTCATAGAAATAAACAAACATCAAGAGAACTTCAACAGAGAGGAACAGAGAACATATCTACCAGAGATCTAGCACACAACTTTGAAAGTCGCCAAAACGGAGCCAAGTCACCCCAATCGCGCGGAAAGCACGCGCGAACCCGTTATTATAGGAAGTGCGTGAGGAATCAACACTATAAATGACATGGCAGAAATGAGAGCTTCAGTTTCCGAACACACCAACATACTACCCACGAGAAGATCAAGTCCCTGACATTCTTGACATCGCACTAGTGCAGAACATCGATACTACGGAGATGGAAGTACTAGACGAAGGTTCGTCAGACCACAACCTCATTCTATTTCGAATAGAAAGAGGTAAAGTGGAAGCAGACAACCCAACAAAGCGAGTCATCGACTGGATGAGATTCCAGCGCGCCATACACGATGCGATGGGTGAGATACCACGCATCGAAAC
>WOGO01009289.1:0-10273 GCA_015342085.1 Leptinotarsa defecta
AAAAACATCTGATGTAACTTTAGTTTGTAAGCACATGTACAATTTATAAAAAGATATTTGTAAAAATTGGCTTGTCCGTTGAAATAAATAAATAAAAAATAAATAAAATAAATAAAAATTGTGCAGTTATTATCGTGGAAATTTTTATTTATATACAAGGGAAATCGTCTCAATAATAAACATTTTGTTGACTGAGAATTTCATTCTACGATATCAAGATATGAAAACAAATAATAAATGGCAAGAAGTAAATAGAAGAAAACACCAGACATCTGAAAAAAATAAATGGCCAAAAAATTGATAATGAGGAGAAATTCATAAGAGAAAAGTATGGTTTTATTTATATAAAGTAAAAAACGAAGTAACTGAGAGAAATATCACAGAATATTTACAGAACAAACAGAAAATGGTAAAGAATTCATATTTGAAATTCTGAATACTGTAGAAGGAAGTAGATTTAACCAGTTTATGGTGGCAGCAGCATTTTAAACTTTCATAGTTATGACCAACATGTCTTCAAAATAGTTTTTTAAATATAGAAGTCACTTTAAAGATTCAAATATCAACCATCAAGAGAAAAGAAGCTCAAATTGATCCAATCACTCATTTACCATCATATAGAATATTGTGCGTCATTATAATTTCTTACTGAAACGCAATCATCACCTATTCATTCTAATATCCATAATAGCAAAACCTGGTTTGCACTGCAACAGAACACCATCAAATCGTTATTTTGACACGTATTTCGATCACCAAGTGATCCTCTTCAAGAGAAAGATTAAACAGGAGTTCCTCTTGAAGATGATCTCTTGGTAATCAAAACACGTGTTGAAGTGTTAAAATAACGGTTTGGTGTTGGGAAAAAACTCCCGTAAAATTCATTACTACACCAAAGGTTCAAAACTTCGCCTCACAAGTAGAATTAATCCTGTTCAAATTTAAAGGGACAGATTTTTAGAAGAGATTAATTTTTGGAAAAGGTTTTGCCTTTCTATTTCTCCATTTTTATACAAAAAATGTGAGAATCGTTCAAAGAAAAGAAGAAAGCAATCAATTTCAAAAAATTAACTCTTCCAAAGATTCGCAGAATGGATTCAAACGCATAGAGAAAAGTCATTTTTGTATAATTCAGTGTTTATATGAGAGTATTTTTCTTTCATGTGAGATTCAATGTTTATATGAAAGTAGCTGCTTCTTTGCATGATCTGCACATCTTTGTATGGAGTTAATCTTTTGAAATTGATTGCTTTCTTGTTTTCTTTCGAGAATTCCCACATTTTTTGTATAAAGATGGTGAAGTAGAAAATCAAAACCTTTTTTTCCTAAGATATATTGCGTTATTGAATTTGTCTCTTTATGAACTGAAATCTCATCTAAAAAGGTATCTCTTACTGGATATAAATAAATGACATATCTCCTTTCTTTCTTACAGATTATGTATAATTATCAATCCAGTTCGATCTCTCAGTTCACTTCAGATCATTGCACCACATGAATTTTGACAAACTCACTTAAATTGTCAATCCCTATATTGTTCTACAGGAGTGAAAGATCGCATCTGGCTGTCTCCTACCTTTGCATAAAACTCATTTATGCACAAAAAATCTATTATTTTAGATAATGGTGGAATTTCTTAGCTGTTTGAAGCATCCTCTTGCCAGTTTATTAATTGTATAATGGTCATTCAAGGTTGCCACCAATAAATTATAACTTCTTAACGTGTGTGAATTACCGGCAACATTTATGCTCATACTTATTCTCAAAAATATTTTAAGATATTGGATTTAATGTTGAAAGTGGAAATGACAAAGTAAACAATCAAAAAAGGTATTGAAAATTTAATATTCCAAAAATTATGAAGAACATGGACACATTTATTAAAGTCCACTTATTTTCAGTATGATATATAAAATAACATTAGATAAAAGTTATTCAATGGTTAAAAAGTGGAAGATAAATACAAGTCATCATCTCAAAATATGTGTTTTGTTCAATTGATTATAACAGGAATGTAAAATAAATATAAGGTTCCTGTTTAGGTATATATAACTTCCTAAAACTGCCTCATACGAAATTGAAAAGTATCAATTCAACAAGGAGATTATGTTACACTTTAATTTTCCTACATGAATACATACAGTGTTATCTTTGCCATTGTTATAGCTTCTAATACTTGAAGGAAAATCTTCATTGAATAAAAAAATCTACTAGATGTGCAAATCTATGAGTTCAATTCAACTTCACGTATTTTCGTTCAAGTATTTCATAAACTGTAACTGCAAGGGATCTGTAGAAATCCCGCGTTTTATTTAATCTAGGACTTCTAATTTTAACTAACCTAAAGAAAATCATACCTATATACTTCATGTATATATGTCATGAAAATATAGATATATATGTGTATATACTTTATTATAAACATTTATGTATTCCATACATATAATATCGTCATTTCAACAATGTATACCTACCAATTAACAAGTAACTTCATAACATCTGTGATTACATTTTAACAAGTTCTTTATTCGTGAATGTTAAACAAAGATATGGCAAGATATAATTGAGATTTAAAACAAATATATGGCACTGGAGACTATTTACAAAGTGGAATTGAAAAAAACTCATTTTTCTAAATGAATAAATGAGTGAAATCCTTTACAAATCTATCGTATGAATCTCTTTGCTTTTAAGGTTGTTCCTCCGGTATAATAACTCAACAATTTCTTTGAAATGATCTTGCTTCACTCGTTTGCATGTAATATCATCCGCGTTAATGCATCATCTGACAATGTGTTGTGACATTCTAAATTTCTATTGTAATACACTATATGATCGAAGTAAAAATCTAGAATAGTGAAGCCTAAGTCTATAGAAATCGAAATATCAATTATAAAAGTTCGAAATGGAATATTTTTTTTCTTGCAGCTTTTTGGCTATTGAAATTATATATTAATATTTTCATATTTCAATTGAAGAAAGCTCTTTGCAGGGAAAGTAGTAAACACACGTCAATATGAATATATTTGTATCACTCCAAACTTCAAGTAATATCTTAATAACACAGCTAGGCTTCACATTCCCATATTGTAAGATTGATCACATAATCATATATAACTTTTTTTAAAGAATTCATAAAGGTCAGTTTTTCAATTCTTGGTTAGCTGAATCTTGCACATTCATACTTATAACAAAAGGGTTGATAAGTTTCAAGTTATTCATATAGAAGTTAAACTATCCATAGAGCTTGATGAAAATGACAAAAAATAATTTTTCAGAGGAACATCCTTAGAGAATTTAATAGATAAATCACTATAATTCATTATTGACAAACATCTTATTCAACTTAAATGTGGAAGTTTAATTAATAATGTCTTCTATAAGTAGAAATGAACTTGTGCGAATACATTTGTTGCGTGATTGGTTCTAGATATCAAAACTCTAATATTGCACCTAGTTTCTTTTATAGTAGTTACACTCCTGGGGTTCCTAAACTTTTACAATGAAATAAAATTTGAAAAGTCTGGAATGTTACTCTAATGTTCAGGTAATATGAGAATAATACTGCAATATCAATATTTAAGCTTATGAGTACTATAGAATTGATAACTAAGAAGTACATTAGAATATGAGATTGGTTGATTAATTGAACTATAAGAAAAATTCAACAGAATGTGAGAGAAATTAGGAATTCATGTATTTCCAAAAACAGAGTTGGAGAAGACTACCATAAGCGTAACATTATTTACAGTAAAAATTTATCAATATCTGAATCAGGCTGTTGTTATTCAATTTCTCAATACATATAAGACTTCCAAAGCTAATTCAGGATTTGGAACAACTGCGATTTAATCTGATGAAAATATCAAAAAATTCCTAACACAAATAGATCAAATTTATTGTAAAGTCAACATTTCAATTCAATAAAATTTCAATGTATGCTACAAACTGACAAACATATATATTAGCTTTTTTCAAACCTCAAATATATAACAAATTTAGAGTAAATACATTCTGCATGGGACCTGAGAGACTGTCAGGTCAGGGACCTTTTAGCCGTTGATATTTATTCCTATCTCCCTGTGAAATAGATTTCAATGTTTTTGAGTTGAATTGGTCACATACGAGATTAATAGATTGAGTCAAAACTTAACCAGCATGGTATTTTGTGAAAAGAATATATGTGTCGTCAAAATAAGTGTGTTCATCAATTTTAACTTTTCAAATGGAAGGATAAACTTGTAAAAATACTTCTACTCCATCACACCGATACATATAGAAACTATATTCCCTATTTGACGTGATCGTAAGTGGCTACTCAAAATCATTGGTTTGGCATTTCTTTTTACACCTCATAAAGCAAGTGCACAGAACTGGATACAACATGTTCATCAGTGTGAGACGTGTACTATTATTCACTGAAAACTTTGAGGTTAATCCAATAAATTGTTTGATTTAGGTATGCAGTGTTTGTGAAGTTTGAGCTTGAACATTGAATATTGTGTTATAATCAAGTTTTTGTGATGGTTTGAATTAAATTGATGAATTTGGAGGTTGTGAGGAAGAAATTCATACCTCTGATTGAATTTTGCCCAAGGAATCTAAATTTGGAAATGTTTTAATTAAAAGAAATTTTTTTGAATAAAAAAATTAATCTTTGTAATAATTATAACAAGTTATCATGTTGTATAAATTCTTATTCTCAGAATGAAGCCAAACGAACTCTCAAGTGTTCTGCAGTCCGAATAGAGTTGAGAAAACATAGTGAATATCCTTGACAGTGTGATATTAGTCATAACTTGACATATATCTAACCAACTCCCTATCTATAGGTACTATAGTAAACCCAGTTGCCGGATCTTTTATGCTTGTTGAGATCATTTCATTGCCGTTCGAATCGTCTATCGCAGTTATAAACAAAACGCCCAGTAATACTGCTCCTATAGGGGCAAAGAGGCCAATTCTACAAGTTCAAATATGTTGATAGAAACATTTGACAAATTTTATATCATTAATATGACTTGCAGAAACCAACTTGTAACCTTAAAAATATTGCATTTACTTCACAGGGAAACAGAAAATGATTTTGCGCACAATGGCACTACCTTTTTACAGAGTTTTGGGCTTCTGCAGGGTTCTTTCTTATATATTATAAAACTAACTAATAACACTCTTCAGATTCATTGCAACAAGTAGTCAGGGTTCAACAATATTTAGAAAAAAATAATGGGATCTCACCTATACAGCAACAAAGGAATTATAACTCCAATAATTGAATAAATTGATGGATGTAGCCGTTACTGCGTGGTAGATAATCATAATGAAGAAATGAGAATTGTAACTTGTAACTTAGTTACAAATAAAAGTGGTAAAAAACATAGAAAGTTTCAATTCTCATTTCTTCATCCAATAATTGAATTCAATTCAAAATAGCTTTTCTTTTCAGCATGATTAGAATTCCAAATCAGGAAAATCATATTTTACTGAAAATATCCAGGATAATAATTACATCAATTATTCATGGATCAACTTGAGGGTTTTTATCTTGATAAATACGTTATTTAACTAGAAGCTGGTAACACCAAATAGGTATCAATAACAAAAAGTGTATTTGTGAAGGACTACTACTTACTCCGTATTCTAAAAACAGTATTAACATTCTTTGGCCCAAGATTTAAACACCAGCAAAGTTCTCATCCAGTGCCCGTAGTAGCAACAGTTCAATTAGTTCTGCCAATCTCATTTACCAAAAAAAACATTCCAATCTACTAAATTCGATTTTGGCCATTTCCAATTAGAACAGTTGTGGAAGATACAATAACTCACAACCAAAGAATTATTGAAGTAGTTTCAAACCCATTGAAACTTCAAGTATGTTAATTTTTTATAGTACAACCTAACACGTTGATATGTACACCGAAAAAATTGAACAGAAATTCAATAAAATTTATAAAACTCGGGACATGAAGTAAAAAGGGAATTGTTTCAAGTGAATATTACTTAGCACTGTGTCCACACCTCTTGATCTTTTCAAATGATTTGAAATTTGCACAAGTCACCCAAATGGTATTAAGAAAATTTTCTGATATTTCTAAAAATGAGAATCCTTTTTTTCAAGTTGAGATGAGTCTATGAATTTTACATTTAAAGAGCTTTTCAAAATATTTTGTCCGACTTACTACTTATTGTGAGAAGATTAACAGTTTTACTCACTAAATTGACAATTCAATATCCCCTGTACGGACTTATAAATATTGAATTTCATAGATTCAAAATCTATGGGAGAAAAAATAAAGTGTAAATGAATAAAGTATTAAAATTATTATAAACAATGAATAAAAAATTCAAAAAATGGGAGAACCCCAATTTGTAAAATATAAAATATACAAAATACAAATGAATGTCACATTACAAGATCTTATACCTATTTATGATATATCTCAAATAACTTTTCAGCTGTTTCCTTCATATCTGTTGTCTATAATTCACTGTGCAAATATCACTTCATCTGAAGAAATATCCAAATATTGAGGTTCTGGAAGAGTTAAACAATTACAAAAAAATTCTCAAAACTCGACAGTTAATGGAGATTTTGAGGACCCAAAAACAAAAAGAGCTCAACTAAAAAGGTGCGAAGCGTTTGGCTTACACATAAAGAATACCCGAACTACAGGAAAAAGGAGGGAGGATGACAGTGACACTAGGTAGGTGTATACCGCATACTTTAAAAGTGCCACTGTGACCCCCCCTGTTGTTCTCATTCTCCCGGAGTGCCAGTGGCCCATCTGTCGAATTCGATGCCAGAATCCGGACTGACACCGATTTGTGCAAGTGGACTGAGGAAGTCGCTGTGCTGCTTACACTTGCAATTCTCTTTGAGACCGCAATTCTGGCATGGCCCTTTATCCTTCTTCTGCTCCGACTTGTTTCCACGATCCTTCTGATCCTGTCTGAACTGCTCCATCAGAGGTAGGGGGCTTTGGGAAGACACATCGAGTTTGAGCTCGCGTTCGAAATTGTAGAGCTGCTGGAGGAAATGAAAGTTGGGAGCGATGTTGGATTTGCGGGAGCGGACGACATTGAAGGCGTCGTTGAGGTTGAGGGAATACTTGGACATCAAGTAAGCGACAGTTACGGTAACGGAACGGGACACACCAGCTAAACAATGAACGAGGACTCCCTTCTGTAGATTTCTGGCTTCATCTGGAACAAAATTATTGTTACATAACATAAGTGAACAACCAATAAATCCAAATAATTTGCTAATATCACATCAATCACGATTAAGACGCAATCTTTCGTGCAAATTATCTCTTTAGTTGATAATACTGAAATGGGAAAAAATAATTTAAAATAGTAATTACGTAGTTTTCATTTTCTCGAGTCTGAAGAGGACATTTGAAACGATTCGCGGATACAGATTATGATAATAGAAGCGTTTTGTGAGCAAGATACTGTATTCAAATATATTAGAGATTACTTGACTGATTGCAAACACATCACGTGGGTAGGAAATGTTTTATCTTTCACTATTAATTTGAAGTTAACAGGAGAGGGTTGTTTCATCTTTCACTATTAATTTAAAGTTAACAGGAGAGGGTTCTGAGACCTCTTTTGTTTCTGATTCATTAACCAACTGAACATTATCGACAATATGAAGACTAATGAAGAAACTAAGCTAAAGCTAAGGCAATAATAATAACTACACCTTACAAACATAAAGGTATCAATACAAATCAACTCAATTTTCTTACTAGATGGCAAAATAATTGAATTCGTTAACCAATTCAAGTATTTCGCATCATGGTGAATAGAGCCTCATCATTAATTGAAAATTTAATCCATATGAGCAAAACATCTTCAAAAAACTTAGTATTTCTCTAGATTTTCTCAATACCTATCAACATTTTTTAAAATAACTATATATAACACGATTATCCTGCCACATGTCGAAAATGTTTAGTAGTAGCTATCAAATGTTGAGAAAGCTTTTCATAGCAGTAATTAAAAATCATAGTTTCAATAAAACTGATAACAATTTATAATATATTTACTACTAATAAATGAAACTTCAACAATAATAATGACAAAGAACAAACAATGAAATATATTTCTTTGGAGATGGTGTTCAAAATGTCTACCAGTTTCTCTTAAACACAGGCGACACCTTTTCTGAATGTTTTTACCAAATCAATTAGTTCAATAGAAGCGAGAGAAGCAAAACTTTGCATCACTGCCGCTTCCAATTCGTATCTAGACTTGGTCGGCAATTTAAAAATGAAATCATTCAACCTTCCCCAGAGGTAAAAGTCCATAGGCGTTAGGTCCGGTGACCTGGCCGACCAACGGTTGGCTATCCAATTTTTACTTTAATTTGCAGCCAAAAAATTGGTGACAATTGCAGTGTAGTGAGGCGAAGCCCCGTCTTGTTTAAAATATTTTTTTCTAAGCTCCATTAAAGGCAATTCATCAACATGGGGTATAATATTTTGTCTTAAAATTTCTAAATACCTCTGAGATGTGAGAATGCCATTATAAATAAACAGACCGAATAATTTTATCCCCGAAAACACTTGCCCACACACTAAATCCAAATCTTGCTTGACTTCGCTGCTCCACAATGGAATTGTAGCGGTTAAAAATGTCGACACTGTTCACATAAGCTCCGTCTGTACAAATACAATTTAACGAAAAATCGCGCACTTGGTTACATCTTTCCAGGAACCACTTGCATAAAGTCGTACACCGTGAAAAATTCCCTGATCTAGCTTGAAGAACTCTTCTGGTCCTGTATGGCTTGAATTTTTAGTTTTTTAAAATCCTCCTAACGCTAGTTCTTGGTAGGCCAGTAGATATTTTCAAATTTCGCGTTGACGTTCTGGGATTATTTTCAACGGCTCCTAAAACAACTATTTCTTCCAAATCCTCATTCCTATTTGATACATGTAATTTTGGTCTTTTTTGCTGCTTAAATCAAAATTTTACAGCTACCAGTAAAGATATGCATTTTGTTGTATCGCCGCATCGTCTACAGACTACTTGAAAAGTATGCGTTTCAAGGTCTACATGAAAAAACCTAAAAGCTCTGTCTTCATGGCTCTAGCACAACATCTAGGGTGGTACATTTTTGGAAATGGTAATTTCAAGCTCTTATGAAATATACAGGGTGTCTCATTGAAAAAAAAAATAGTTTTCCATCAATAACTATTGATATCTTATTTGAAAAAATAATTTTTACACCATTGAATTGAATCTATGTAAAAGAGTTCTTTGGAAATGTCTTCATAGAAAAAAAATTTTTTGAAAGGAAAAAAATTACACCAACTTTTCGAAAATGCACATATTCGAAAAACATGCTGTAACTCAGAAACGATAATAGATATCGATATGCGGTTTTTACCATTAAATTTGTCATCAAATTTGACCCAGACCAGTTTTCATCTATCTAGTTTGAAAAGAGGACTTTCCCTTTTGAAAGTGACCAATTTGGTTCACTCTGTACAAATATATAGGTTGGCCTTTTCATCCAAGAACGAGAATAATGGAACGACAACAATTACCGGACTCAAAAACCTTATTGGAGAGAGTATATAATTACCTTTACACGAGTCAATATAACGTCAGTTACAATAACAATCTATGCTCCAACGTCCACTCGCTTGAGGGATATTTACACGAATCCAATGTAACTACATGTATGCTTTTGGGAAACCCAGAACGTGTTCAGTGTTAATTAACTCCTTTAGTAGAATTAATTGACCTGCTAGTTTTTCTATTTCGAGTGTTATTTTGAAATATTCTCCTCTCCAAGTCCATAACGGTTTGAGAGACAGTAAAAACACGCCCGAAGAAGCCATTGTATGGCGAAACACGTGTTGCGTTTTTGTAAAATTGTTTTTAGTGAAAATCTCACAATAAAGTGTTTTTAGAATACGTTAGTTATGGATTTTCATCATATAGGAAAAATAAAAGTGGTAAAAAACATAGAAAGTTTAATTTCTCTTTTCTTCATTATATGATTTCCTACCACGTAATAACGGCTACATCCATCAATCAATTGATTAATTAATCATCATCTTCATCACGAACGAGTCTCTGTGATCAGCTGTAATGGCGTCATGGCAACAGAATTCAGAGTGGGGACGGAGTGAGAGAGTAATAGATAGAGAAAAAGTGAATAGAGAATAGAGGAATGGAAATTCGAAGAGGGAAATATAGGTATCATACAGCTGCACGCATTTAACTTTATCGACGAATTTTTGTTATTTCGGCT
>WOGO01009290.1:0-10273 GCA_015342085.1 Leptinotarsa defecta
GTGTGCTGTTCTGTTTACTTATGTTCCGAGTTCCGAGACATTCTGTGACATTTGACATTGTGTGCACCTAACCTATCTTCCTATATATAAATAAATAACAAAACAACTGTTGTTTATGTGGCTTATGGAGGTGGTATTGAACTACAATTTATATTTTGCCTTAATTGTTGATTTATAAAAATAATTTTCCTTTTTAAAGTTGAATATCTAGGTAGGTATAAATTATTTCAACTTGATATATGCACTGTTGCCAATATGCCAATTAGAAACAAATCCCTTTAAAAATTTAAACCCAACATTTGAAACATCAACTTGAATACTTTTCGAAGTGAATTTGAAAAACTCATGAATTAAACTCAACTTCATTTTGTTCAAACTTGCATTTGCTCTAATAATCCAAATTGAGGAACATTCCCCATAATTGCGAAAATAATTTTTTGGTATGGAGGTATGGAAATATATTTTAGGGTCTTTTCAAGTTCCTATTTTCCCATATGGAGCGGAACAAAATTGAAATCCTTCACTTTTAGGAAATTTTGAATTTGTAATAATTTGGTCTCCAGAAAATTCTACTTAAATCTAGTACGATTATTCAAATTTTATAAACTTGGCAACTTGGTGAAAAGTAGAACTGAAACCTCTGACGTAGAATAAATCCAAGACGAGCACGGTTGCCAAACAGCAGAACTGCAACACTCTTTCCAACGTACTCCCAAGTTGGCGTCTTCATAAGATGAAGTCTACTTCTACTGAAGACGCCAACTTGGTTGGTGAAACGTACATCGAGAAGAGTTTGTTTTGAATTTTCGATGTTCACGTAAGACAGATTTTGAACGAACATTTCTCAATGCGTTGTCGTTGGATCGGTAGATGGGGTCCCGTGGAGTAGCCAGCTAAATCAACTGATTTCATACCTATGGATTTTTCTGTGGAGACATCTGAATCAGAAAGTTTGGGGTACGGAGCGTATACATCTAGAAGAGCTGCGACAAATAATTGTTAGAGAAAATCGAATGCTGATCACGAACATCTACACACCTGTTTTTTTTTCACGCACATCACCACTTTCATAGTTTCTCAAAATCCCACCATTTACTCAGATGATCTTTCTGCTTTTGACATATCTGGATTTAATATCAACTGAGTATGGTTGTAAATTTGAATTTTTTCTAATAAAAAATGATATTAACTCTAAATCAACAATTTGATGACTTATTTGATTTTGCAATCAGACGCATCATCTGCAGAAAACAGTACCTAAAATATCTGCAACATCTGCAACTAACAAGCTTTCGCCAAGCCACTCTTGAAGAATTGGTATATTAAATAAAATCTCTAATGTCTCCCTTGAGAAAAGACACAGTCATGGAAATCAACATTGTCTCATAAAGGAGAAGAATTGAAAGAAGGACATTTTTATCCCGTTTAGATTAACGTTATAGCTGGGTGTCCTATTCTGAATGTTTCAAATTATTTTTGCAATTTGGCAACACTGTTTTCAATTTTCCAATAGCTACTATCAGTATGACATTATGACAACCAATAAATTTTCCTTAGTGGCAATTTTTCGCATTTGGCAGGAATTAAATTCAGTTCAGCTTGACGCTGTTTATAAAATTCCTAAAATTCCTATTCATTTTATATTTTATACAAAACTAAATGAGAGTTCAGAGAAAAATTATAACTCAATGCAAATGCAATAGATAAGTAGTTTTTTGTAGATTTTTCAGGACCAAATTATCGCCTCTCTTTCTATACGCCACTGTACAAAATTAAATATAACTGAATGAAAAAGACACTGGTTGTTTACATACATTTAAAAATAAAATCTCATTTGAATTTTGGCACAAAAAGTAGCGAAATCTTCAAACATCCATCAGATAAAAAATTGACCTTCAAAGTATTTCTGCCAAATACACTAGAAAATGTACTAAGAAATGAAATTGAACATTATTTAAGAAATTTGCATAGTACT
The DNA here is from genome assembly GCA_015342085.1 of Leptinotarsa defecta. Taxonomy (NCBI): domain Eukaryota; kingdom Metazoa; phylum Arthropoda; class Insecta; order Coleoptera; family Chrysomelidae; genus Leptinotarsa; species Leptinotarsa defecta. The sequence goes on from WOGO01009290.1 coordinate 1,976, forward strand.
AAATACCATGTCAAAATTCAATATTAATAATTAACTCAAATTTCCTATCGGTATTATTGTAATTATATGACATTTAACACCAATTAAGTAAAAATAAACAATCAGATATTGTGATATTGGAAAGTGAATAGGTACTATTACAGGCACACATGTATGCTGTTCTTCATATTTACATGCTAGAGTTATTGACCTTATATTTTTGAATTTTAGATAAGTAAGTAACTCGTAACCAAAATTCTCCAGTTGGCTGCAACTTGAAAAATATAACTGGTTATTGTCTTTTCAACACAAAAAACTTTTGGTGCGTTGTTTCGTTTTTTAAATAATTAAAGTTTTAAAATTCAAACTGAAAACGAACTGCGGCAAGATAGCAACATAACCTCACACGTAAACTTTCATTTTCAAAACTCTTCACTCTGCTAAAAAACTTCAACCCGAACCAAATACCAAAAGAAAAAATACACGAAAGGGTTTACCCAATGCGGAACAGGTGCTAGCTGCTCATCCAGAGGGATGACTACCGTATTTCTGGGAATTACTCGCAACTTACTACATGAAATGTCAAAAATTCTGATAGGTTGTAAAGAGAAAAACTTACCTTATTTATTGAAACACTATTCACTACTGAAGAATATTTCGAAACCACAGAAAAGTCGTTGTTTAACAGAAGACGAGCACGACACAGCACCCTTGGTAGCGCCATTTTGAGAGGTACTGACATATCGTCTGCTTTATTTTTATTCCATGCTGCATCCAGTCTCATCCCCTACTGCGCAAATCGATTTTATTTTCCAAAATTCTCTTGAATTAGAATTATCTTCTCAATGTGTATCAAAAAAGTTTATGACATGATAACAGACTTTCAATTAATGAATAGTTTCTGATAAAATATATTGTTTATAATTTTAAATATACATACACTACTTATTGTTGTACATTTGACGGGTGAAAACTGATTAGGTTAAATTTTTTGAACAGAAATGAAAATATAAAAAGTGTATAGGAAAAAATATTGCGTGTAATTTCTTACATATTTAAAATCAACCCATGACTACAAAAATTTTTTGAACTGAAATAAAAATATATGAATTATGTAAAAAAATATTGCGTGAAATTTCTTATATTATTTAAAATTGATTCATGATTTAAAAAATGTCAACAAATCTTTTCAAAAGTGTATTACTCCTAACCGAAAATAATATAAGGAAGAGAACATTGACCTGAAAAAAAACTCAAATCTCAATTACAAGAATTCGAGTTTATCACTCTGAAATGCTATGAAACAAGATGAACATGAAAATTCCTTTCCTTTTCAGCACTTTTCTTGGTTATTGGCCAATGGCCATAGCATAATCTTACAATGGCATAATATAGCATAGCTATACCTGCAAATGACTTTTTCTCCTCATTACTCTACCTGTTGGTAAGTTGTTGAAACTTGATACATTTTTATAAAACTGAGGCGGCGTTCAGCAAATTCATAACCTACAATGAAGCTTCAATCTTTGTGTACATAAATTCAAAGCTACAATCTTTGTATATAGACCCTACGATCATGAAATTTGATTTCATTTGTGAAAATTATATTGGAGAAGATCTAGTGCATTTTGCCCTCACCAACCTTATTCCAGATTTAATAATTCCCGCCAAAAGTTATATGCTGTCTCCGCTTGATATAAGTTGTGTTTTGTTGGCATCCAGGTTGAGTTAGTCCAGTCAAAAGTTATACTTTCATCGAACAGAGAATGCAAATAATTCTTGACAGGAATGAGAGATCTCAGATGGAATTAGTTCGAACAAAAAACACATATCAGTCCAGAAGCCGAACAAGCTGAATCTTCGTAAATAATTTCTTTTGACGAGACACACAACTTTTCTTTTTTCGAAAATTCTTGATAGTGGTAGCTGTAAACTGCGCAGGAGTCGAGTTTGTTGATTTTGTGAGTATAAAATTGGATCGTTAACAGTGATCATAACATGTATCGGTGACGAGGTAATAAAAAATTATTACCAAAAACATTCAACCAAAATGACTACCTATTTCACAAAATTCTAATCGAAGCCTGATTCAAATTTAAATGGATTATATTTTCCGTAGTGTGGAAAATGGGGTGCTTAAATTTATCAATTAGCTCGAAAATTCCGACAAAACTGATGAAAATTTTTCACTGATAGATTATTACTTCTGCTCAGTGTACTTCATCTTGTTTGGAACTTATGATAACTTTTTGAAATTTGTCCACTACTATTCAACTACTTCATCACTATTCGATGAAAATGATGAAAATACTTCATTGAATGTTTGTAATTTTTCTTTACGCGCCATCGTCCTGCTGAGTACTGAAGCCCCCCGACCCTGTAGTCCTAGAGCTTGTGCTCGAAAAATATGTACTGCGTGTACTGGTTTTTCAATGAAACATGTGAACTGACACTCGTTTCAGCATTGGAATATAAAATGTGTGCTCGTCTGAAATTGGTTTTTTCAATGGAAAACGCAATGCGAAAAACGAAGACAATGTTTTTTATTTGAAACTATTTCGGTTACAAGTGATACAAATGAAAATATTTACAAACAAATATATTCTTGTTGAAAAACTCTTCAGATATTTCAAGGGGAAATCCAATTTTGTAATGTTTTGAAAAAATAAACAGATGATGTTTCAATAATTTCTATTCTGTATCTTCTTCAATTCATTTTATGTTTCAACTGCTTCTTCCTCGATATGTTTCGCTTTCTATCAAATATCAACAAATAATATAAAATTCGAACTGTTCCAGTAGGCAAGATCCTTATTCGTAAATACCTAAATTTAATTAGGAGCTCCAATTAATTTTTATAGAACCAGTGTATATAGGTAGATAAATTGTCAACACTGATTTCAACAATGAAAGCGCCATACACAGACAAAGGCTTTGATTTTAAATTTGTAGTTTTTGACACTTGACAGATTTAGTTAAAAAGTGCAACGGTTGGTTTCTTTAAGGAATATATTTGATAATTCTTGATAGTTTATAAATAGTAAGTTCAAAAATAATTATTTACAGATGGGTACAATAATTTTGTTTTCAGATGGAACCTATGGCATTGGGAAGTAATCCATCAAGTCCAATATCTCCAGGAATCAACCCAAACTTTTTACCTGGTTTTCTCATGGGAGTCGATACTCAAGCAATACCCCCAAATCCTACCGTATCCCCAGGAAGAAACAGAATTTCTGGCAGCTTCCCGAAAGCTGGGTTAAGCTCAGCAGAACCCAGAAGTTTACGTCAGAAACTATTCAATCAAACACTTGTTGATAGTCCAACAGCATTATCTTCATTCGCTGAGAGGACTGAGAAGACTGGTCCACCAAAAACAGGCCTTTTTGACAGCTTTGAACAGAAAAAAAGAGCCAGTCCAATCATGAGTAGTACTGTTGCACAGATGAACGATACTATGGGTTTTAATGAAAGTATTTCAAGGGTGAATGAGGACAGTATGAATTATAGTCGAATGGCGAGTATGAATGAAAGCAGGATTAGAGCAAACAGCATAAATTCAAGTCGAGGAGAGAGAGTTGACTCACACTGGGTTACAGTGTTTGGATTTCCACCAAGTGCTCTCACATTAGTTTTATCTCAGCTAGCTAATTTTGGTCCAATTGCAGATAAAAAGGTGCCTCCACACGGCAATTGGGTTCATGTCAAATACAATAATCTTAGTGAAGTAGCGATGGCATTGTCATTGAATTGCAAGCTGATAAATAACAGTATAATGATAGGAGTAACACTTTATTATAATAGAGATGATAAAGAAAACGAAAGTACAATTTACACTTCACCTATTAGAGCTAGATCTTTGAGACACTCCTTTATATCACCAAGTCATCCTAACTCTGTGATTTCACCCCAAATTTTACCACAGAAATCAACAGGCATTGTAACAAAAGCTATGGAGTATGTTTTTGGGTGGTAGTTTTATATTTGTTCTGTGCTAGCGCTCAGGAATTTTTGCATTTATAATACAGCGGAAAATATTTTTTGACAGTTGTAGAAGTGAAATTATGGAATAGTTCAACACAGGAAAATAAATTTCTCTTCATTCTTTCTCAATGATACATGAATATATGATCACTTGTAATATAAATATACTGAAACTGATTACTAACACATTGAGTTATATTCAAAATTGATATTTTCACCTAAGAAACATCCGGAGTCCATTCATTATCAATTTATATAGAGTTTGAGTACCCCATTTCTACATAGATTTGTGGATTACAATATCACTGTATGATAACTTACAAGTTGGATAATATTGAAAACAAAGTGTCTACAAAAAATATGAAATTTTGCAAAATTTTAAACAGGTCTATACATAATAGTCATCACTATTGCATTCTGTTATTGCATTTATACAAATCTTTTTTGTTGGGCATATCCTAATATCGTTTTTTCTCAAATGTTCATGGAAAATGTGAAAATTCTTGTATTCTCTTTCATTTTAACACATTACTTTCTAGTGTACTCAGGACTGATAGTATTTTTAGGTTATATAATGTAGGTTTTTATTTTTTTTTTGTTAATTAAATCTTGTATGACTTCGACAATAACATTAATTGAAAATAAAACAAATATCAAGATTCCATTGTTTTCTCTGAATTTCCACATGTCCTTCAAATAATGTAATTCATCAAGAGTCAAATTTTGTAATAACCTCACTTTAGTTTTAAAAAAAACTTAATGTAGCTACAGATCAGTTGATAATCGAAACGAATAGAAGTTTAATGTTGGGTCTACAAGTTTTTCTGAAACTCGAGCGCATCTGTTGAATCATCAGTGCAAAAAAGTCTTCAACTGATCCCGATATCCTTGCGAAGAGAAGCAGGTTGTTCAATGCTAAAACACTTTGTCTCTTTCTTGTTTGTGAAAGCCTATATTCTGTTTCCTAATAGTAATACTCATTATGTGATATTTTTATATGACACAGACGGTATAGTCCGGTTTATAATACTTCACCAGGTGCACCCTATTTTTGTATGGCAAACAAGAGTGTATGAGCTTTCCATTCATCTTATACTACATTTAAACTAACTCATTTATGTACGCCTATGGAACAGCAACTTCATGGTTTCTCAAAGTGGGTTACAGTTTTGTTTGATCATCTTCAGTTTAGACAGGTTGGAGCTGGCGTTTGTCAGAAGGACAATGGATCACTGAATGTTGGTGGTGGTATGAAAGTTCTCAGACATCGGTAGCGCCCTTCACGGTGTACCCCTACCTGGCTGGGGTGAGATGGATGAAAAATTGTTCATCTGTTAACAGGGGACATCAAAGCCTCATTCAATAGAGTGTCTGTGCCTTCTATAGCTTCCCTGACTAACGGATTTTCGTGAGTTTCCGCACTACCAAAAACTCGCCGATTCCTTGACTGAATGGAGGGCAGCTGTAAATCTCTGTGGATGGCTTCATTCACGAACAACGAAGCCACAATCATCCGTATTAACTTATTTTGGAGTTCCTCCAGAATGGAGAAATTAGACGGAGCCGCTTGTCCCCAGACGCCTGAAGCATACATGATGACAGGCTTGAACATAGTATTGTAGATCGTAACTTTATTCTTTAGGTTCAATTTGGATGGTCTGTTGATCAGAGGGTACAGACTTTTGATCCTACCCTCAACCTTTGCCTTCACGGTTATGATGTGTGCGTTACCCGCTCTTGCCAGTCGATCTCCCTTCTAGAGATCCGGAGAAGATATCGTTATTCCCGTAGTTATCGCCTGAGTATTGTCGGGTCTTATCAGTGACCTCGAGAGGTCACTGGTGTAAAGAGAGTACAGTGTGGTGGGTTACAGGTATCACTGGGGATACCTGATGTAGTTTAAGCACTGGCAGCGGCTAAGTTTCCAGGAGTGCGATATCTAGTAATTTCGAAGGGAAATCATTTTAAATGTGAATCAGTGGTTAAAAACGAGTTCTTAACGGCGGAAAATGTCCCGAAAATCAATCCTTTGTCCATCAGTTCACAAAATGTACAAAATACGTTGGGTACTACTGCATCTACTTCAAATGAAAATTCAAACAATACTTTTGCGAAAACAATTGAATCACAGAAACACATTTCATCAGCAATGAAAAAATATGACTAATACTATTTGAAAATTGGACTCATGTGCAAAGAAGAATTTCAATCCCCAGGGCCACAGTGTGATATATTCAGAAGTACCCGCAAATAAGCGCGATGAAACCAAACAGCGGGAATTTTATACTTCGAAGGGCTAGGCCGCCAGGCAGAGATGACACATCAAATGTGACACCGACTTTTTGTCGATGTTATGTTATTAGTTCCATGTAATAAAGGGCGAGCCTATTGTCACATACCGAGCACAATTCCAGATTCCGTGCTACTACTGAGAATTTTCTAAAAACCGAAAAATACCCTAATTATACTTATTCGAGACAATAAAATACCTAATTTGTTCTATCTAATGCTAAACATATAACCAATTTCTTTTTTTGTATTATTTTTTTATAAAATTCCTATCAATATCCAGTTTTTTAAAGGGTTCGCTGTGGTCTGTAAAATCTAATTTGTTTAAAATCTGTTTTTCCGTTCACCAGCTGTCGCACCCCTGTGAACGACAACTCTCAAAAGTCAAATCTTGTGTGAACTAAGGACTAACGAGGTCTTACCTTTTAACGTGTGATTCCTAACACAGGGAATAAACTACAGCAAATGGATGGTAAGATGTTTCTGTGTCACATTTCAAGTTCAAAGTTGTAAATAGTATTTATTGTTGAAGTTTTGTTTCAATTTTAATATTAAATGCTTTTAGCAACTCGCCCCCTTGTAAGTATGCCATTCAATGATTCTCAACATGGAATGGTCTGAGGCTATGCCTCATGAGGGCTCAATATGCAAACGTAGAATGTGTACATCTGATTCGACTTTTAAAAAGTACTTGATATAAGTACATTCTTATATTCTGTATGTTACCGAACCATGCTTGAAATAAATTCACAAAAGGAAATGTTTCATGAAGCAAACTTCTACCTAATTTAGAAAACTACACTATAATAAAATTTTTTGGACCAACAAAATTTAAAACATGTTATATAATTAATTAAAAGGTATAAAATATTCACAGTCTCGATTTACTTTTTGCCTAGATGAGGTATTTAAACTAACCACACTACCAATTCTAATGAGTAAAATCTTAACTCCTAATTTCAATCACTTTAATAAATAATTGAAAATATATTCATTTGGGTTCTTCGATAGTTGCTGTAGCAAGATTCGTCATTTTTGGATATTTATAGTTTTTTTTGGTCAGCTTTTCTTGTGCCCAAAGAATTAGTTTCAGCAGTGTAGATATTTTTGATGATGTAGTTTCTTGGTGTTCCATTTTGAGGATAGCAGCATTCACTTCACTAACGACCTAGAAATTGATATGAATTAGCAATTTCCACAATCACTAACTGCGTTTGCAGCTATTTGCTTAAAAAACTTCTCTGGAGATTGAACAGTTAAACCAGTTCGAACAGTTACATCAGATTGAACCTGGAAGGTCATACAGCTGTACACAGATGATACCATTCTGTTAAACCAATCTGCTCATAACATTAAAAATTACATCAGCTCAGACTTAATATAACTATCAAATTGGCTCATCAACCACAAACTGGCATCGGAGATAAAAAATTAATCATACATGAACATCACAACGCAGAAAAAATACATTAACACATCATTAAGTTTTGGGTCTAGTGAAATTGAAAAAAAATTGCCTCCTGCAATAGAAATTTTGAGAAAACTGGGCTTCTATATTCCAAGACATTTTTTTTACTCATGATAATTTTCACTCAAGACATTGTCACTTCCAATGTTTGGTAAGTATCATAAATTGTGAATCCACTCCTGAATCTACAGAAAAAAGCTATAATAAAACATTTGCTCTTTCTCAAATACACAATTACAAAGAGTTTATACAAAAATTTCAAATACATTTATGAAATTCAATCATGTATATACAAAAACAGACTCTTCAAAGTGCAATTTATGCCGTCTGTTAAAAAAATAAGGTGAATTTTAATTTTTCTCAAAAATTATTCGTCTATTCATCAACTTCTATTTTGTCCACTCCAAAAATACGTTCATTTGTGACTGTTACAAAAATAGAAGAAAGTATGCATATACAACTCATACATTACACTTTACAGACATTGTAAAATTCGTCAAGTGAATATAGGGGACTTTCAGTCAAATAGACCTTCAAAGTTCGTTTGAAGATAATCATGGTATTGATTTATTTGAAAT
>WOGO01009291.1:0-10273 GCA_015342085.1 Leptinotarsa defecta
AGAAGAAGACGATTGTGGATACTAACAATCGAAACGTCGTGACGTAACTTGGTTTGGAATCTTTTAATTTTTAATTTTTATTTTTCATTTTTTGTTAATAATATTTTTTAATTTTTTTCAGCTTTTATTAATATTTCAATTTTTTTATTTTTTTGGTAGTTGCTTGTATGTTATTTTTTGTAATTTTCAGTTTTTTGTTTAATAAAATTGGTATATTCGGTTAATCTTTTTAATATTTAAAAAAAAATTTCAGGGATTTCAAATCAATTTATATTATATTAGACAATGGAAGTCGGAACTGATGAAATATGCCACGAATCATTGTCACCCACCTTCAAACAATAAATTCCTAGTTGAATAATTACTGAAGCTTTGTCAATAAGATTTGACAAAGACCTAGTGTTGGACAATAAGGCATTTCATTATTATTATTCTATGTTTCTTCCGAACTTGCTAATAAGAGAACAGCATTTCGTCATCGTCTTTCCGCCGTGGAACTCCTCACCTATAGCCTCTGCGGTGGCGGCGAAACGACAATTCGAGCATCCCTCTATCTCCGGAGCCATCTCCAGAGGGGTTGGCGTCTTCTTTTCACACCATTTCCGCGCATCCGCCATGTTTTATCCCCCCAGCTGGTCCGCCTAATGCTCGTCGCCGACTAATTATCATTAAACCATCTAAATGCTAATTAATGGGGGCTATATTCGCTTCGCGATCGGGCCCCGCGGACGGAATGCTAATGAAGTCCTCTTTTTTCACCGCTTCGCCTTCTTTCGAAGGGTTGGAGGGGGTTGGGGTGTCGCGGTCGTTGGTGGCGAGCTGTCAGCACAGCGAGTTTTTGTTTTTTTAATGAAAGCAGGGGGTTTTGGCGGATGTTCCGTGAACGGTATTAGTTTGATGTGGCTGAACTGAATAATCTTGGGGTATCAGTATTAGGAAGACTAAACTTCCTCTTGAAGATGATCACTTGGTGATCGAAACACATGTCGAGGTATTGAAAATAACGGTTTGGTGTTGGGATTACTCTAGTAATAAAAAATTATCAACCAGAAATGAAAAATTGAAAAAGTTAAGAGTCTTGATGATTCCTCTCTCAGTCGATTGATGGTGGTTGGATTCCTGGTTCAGATACTGTCCTGTGTGAGTGAGTTTTCGATACACAGATGTTTCCCAATTCGTGTCGGTCCCCTTCACCAATTCGTATAAGAATGACAATTCATTGTGGACTTCCTTCTCCATTGTAAAAGTGATAAAAGGACTTACGTTGTTGATGTACTTCAGGAAGGTGTCTAGTTCAGCATTCCCATGGTTCCATATTATGAAGGTGTCGTTCACGTATCTCAACCGGACTCTCTCCGATGAAGCGGTGAGAGGGAAAAGGGGATAAATGAAAGTACTCGAATGACCTATAAATAATCAGATCTCGGAGTAGTCCAGTTATCACCAGAAGACAATTATGAATATAAACAATGGAAACGTCGTGAAGTAACTTGGTTTGGAATCTTTTAATTTGTAATTTCAATTTATTGTTTATAATTTTTTTATTTTCATCTCGAGTTAATAGTTTAAATTTTATTTTCTGTGTTTACTTGAGCCTTCACTTCAATAAATTTTTTCTAGTTATTAAAATTTTCACTGATTTGGTTTCTTACTCTATATTCAACCCTCGAATGTACCGCCACTGAGCATATCTATTCACTATACGTGTCTTGAAGTCCTACGTCATCATGGTAACGCGTATTTTTCCATGAAAGAGACGTAATACGTATTACTTACGTAATACTCACTCATTCATCTCTATTTTCCCGTAATGGTAAGTCCTAGGAAGCTGAAATTTGGTATATAGGTACTCCTTAGATCTTAGATGTATATAAAGATATGCTGAAGTATATTTAGAATTAGCATTGCACCCCTGCGGAGCCGAGGTGCTTCGCTAGTATGTTATATACTAGTGACCTTCTTCCAAACTAGGTAAATTAGTTCGAAACGATTATATTCGAAAAATTGATGGTAAGCAAGTGAAATGTTGCAATAATTTGGAAGACTGGCTAAGAGTTATCAAATAAAGTTATAAATTTGATTTGATTCGAAACTAATTGCCGGGGACAACAAAAAAAAGGCAAAGAAAAATCAGGAAACAGAAAAGATAAAAGAAAAAGGATGAAGAAAAAAATCCAAGAGATGTTGCTAATTTGAATTTGAACAAACAACGACACAAAAAACAAGAGCAAGAACAAAAGACGTTCTTGGAACCAAAATTAGAAATGAAAAACAGAAGAACTGAGATAAAATGAAAAACTATCATAAAAATCTTCCGCAACAAACATTCAGAAAAGAATTCATTTCATCAACAGAAAGGTCAAGATGATAAAAATAGAGAAATGACAGAAAATGTGTCCGAGTGGAAAGACAAAAAAAAAGAATCGAGTAAACAGGTCCAAAGAGGTGAACAAGTATCTGAGAGACCAACTGGATAATACCCTCCTAGCCACCACAGCGGTTCTGCTTGGGCAGAGTCCATCCGTTTCCTTGCCCGCAGTAAGACCTCCACTAGACAAAACCACGAAGCCGCCAACTTCAGATGGTCAATTAACGTGATCATGTACGGTCGACAATTTGAGAACCAGTCAATAGCTATCAGAAGATAGAGCTACAGCACTTGTGCTAACACAGCAACGTCAAGCATTGAAAATACTCAATTTCAGAGTAATCGAAGTGGTACTCAAAGCATCAAAAAAATTGCTGCACTTTTTAATTCTTGAAAATGCAGAAGAGAAGGACAACCCTTTCCGAAGGAGGCACACTGGAAGAGAAAGCCAACACGCTCATAACAATCATGCATACATTTAGCGAGTCCAATGATGAAATCGTAAATTCCAAGATGAGGCAGAGAAATATTCAAAAGGACAGTAATTAACAACGAAGGTCACACGATATATGAAAAAGGAATTTATTGAAAAGAAAAAGCAAGATGATTCCAGAATAATGCAGCTCTTGCAGTTCCAATCAACGCGTTTCTAAAATGATGACAAATAGACAACTCCAAAGAACTAGAAAACGTCCGAGAGAAAACACAGCTACCAATGACGAATGGACAGCAAGAAGTATGCGTATCGCGATCGATGATATTGAAAGTATATTCTGGTAATGGAAGAAGACAATAAAAATTCGGTAGGTTGGAATATAAGGGACCGGTCCTATGGAAACCACTAAGATAAGGATGCCTCAGCAGACTGATAAAAATAAAGGTTATCTGAAACTAATTTGAAACTGGCTCAACAATGGAGTTCGACCTAATTGGCAGCGAATCTCCAAGTATGATTCAGTTGTATAGGCTTATTGAGATTCTCTGTACCTCCGGAATAGCCTATTATACTGCTGGTTGGTGAGAGAGCTAAAACGATGCAACATAAATGTAACGCCTGATCATATCAAGAGCACACGTTAGATCTGTGCTGGGTCGACAGCATTCCATTCTATGACGCTTCGGCCTTGTGTGACGCTTTGGCTAGTATGACTTCAACAGACTTGGTCAAAAAAATAATTATAACTTGGTCTTCCGCATTCAGCTAACGCCAAGGCTCCACACAATGGTGATAATCTTCTAAAATAGTTTTGCTGGAATAAAGCAGGAAAGTTAACCGAGACGGAATAACTTGAAAAAGAGAAAATGTTACACTTCCCGTATGATGTTTTTGAGTCCGTGTTTAATTATGAAAGAGGACAATGGCAATGAACACATTGTTATTCAGACAAAAAAAATAATTATTACGAGTAATAAGGGTGAAGCTTCCGTAGAAAATTAAATTTGCTTCCAAAACTTTTTTTTTGAGCAAACACTCTCCGATCAAGAGTTTTCGACCTGTAAAGTTGGAAAAGTGAATGTTAATAATCAGCGATACCAAGTTATCTTTATATTGAAATTTTTTGGTCTTACTCTCTGAATGAATATTGTTTACAATAAATTCCAGAAAGTTATCGAATTGTTCATTTTGGAAACATTTTGTACTTATTAAATATAGGTTAATTTCAATCCATAGTTACGATGAAATCATAATATTTAGCAACTAAAATTCAAATTTTTGGGCATATTTGAGTTTTCAAACTTCTAATTTCACTCGAACTAGTGTCAATGTATATGGGAAATCGTTTCACGGAAAACACTACTTTTAAAGCTACTGGACCGACACACCATGCACGATGGCTTTCAAATGGCATTTATTGCTTGAAAATGTTCCTGTTCCAGGAATAGAAAGCCAATGACTCCTTCATATCTGTATTTTTATAATATTATTCTATGTATAAGCATGGTATTCCAAAAGCAGCGTCAAATAAATTTAGCACCCATCTTTGTCATTTGTCTGAAGAACTCATTTGTTTATCACATTCCGTTTATGATGATGATGTGAGCTCAGAATCAATGAAGCAAAAAACTAGCAAAACTACGAATTTAAAACATGTTGATATAAAGAACGTCCAGATTGATTCCTTCATGACTAAAAATTTGGACGATCACATCGAAAAATTCGATAGTTTTATTCAAGCGATTTCAACTTCACATTGAATTTCAAATATTACATCCATACTAATGAAAATCTGATGAAAATTATAATACATGCTCAACAATTTTGAAAAATTTACGAATCGTAAATGATACTGCTGAAGGAGGTGTTCAATTGATGGAATCAGAGTTCAACTTATAATGAGTAACAGAAACAATACTCATTGCAAGTTGTATTGATGCACAGAAATCATGATAATTTTTACATAAAGGTTATTTTTATAAATAACTACCAATTTTATAACTCCACAGAGTCTAATGTGAATCATATTTTCCGTAAAATTGAAAATTCTCAATTTCAAATATTATTAACATTAACTTTTATAAAAACCTTCGGTCTTTTTTGTGTAAAAACGTTTATAATAAACAAATAAGATATTATCTTATTTCATAAAATTTTCGACAGTTCAATATTTTTATATAACATACGAATCTCATAAATTCGATAGATAATACATCAGAAACGGCGACTTACGTAAAAAATTTAATACTAAACAAGAAAGTAATAATCTTTTATCGTTTCATCTCTAGTTTCTGCTGTATCAGGATTTTTTAATCTCCTTTAGAAAAGGATTGAATCATGTTTTTTTGAGTTGGCGGGTTCAAGGATGAATCTTATTAAACTCTGATCATATTTCAGGATATTTGATATTGATAGTACTGTTTCAATACATACCTTCATTTGTTATCCAACTATTAAACATAACGATCATGGCATACATACCTGAAATGAAAAGTTTCAAATTAAAAAAAATGGAATGAGTGACACACTGTAAAATTTGTAGATATTCAAATAATTCATAAAAATTGAAAAATTAAAACTAATCAACCATTAACATTAATGAACAAAAGACTGACTGTTCATGGAATTCCTCGGATCTTTGTTTGATCATCATAAGAACATAATAATAGAAAAAACACTTTCGACTCATATCAAAAAATCTTTTTCACTTGAAAATTGATCATACATGATATCAGTTTTCGAAAAAATTGCCAGACCTACAATAATTTTGAAAATGAAGTCTGAAGCAATTGAAAAGGCTTGTCCCGCACCGGAAAAAACTACTGACTGTCTACACACGTTTTGTTGACCAAGTTAATATGATTTGGATATGATTTTAAAACTTTTGCTTCAGCTTCGTGAAAAATGGTAGATTTTGAAGGACCCTACTCTCCAAAAATATGTGTTAAAAGATCTATAACATTCAATTTCATTTTCATGAAATATTCAATACATTTTCATAAATGATTAATCTCATTTTGAATTAGGGAATTATTTATAGTTTCCACATGTTGGCTAAGAATTCAAATCGGTTCAAAATTTACATCAAATAATTATATTTCAATACTTCGTTTATTTCTACTCATCTGTGCCAAATATTTTTGTTTCATACTTTTTTACTTTTGTTCACTCAATTTGAAATCTTCTGTGATTAGAAGTATAGATACCTACCCCCTGAGGAGAGGTTCATATGACATTGATAGAAAACTCAAATCACGAATACCAAAGTTGAAAGGGGATCGCAACGTTTCAATTCTTCTGTCATTAGGTATGACAATTTTCCTCACTTTGGATTTTTTCACTAAGAGAAAGCAAAAATATTCTTCTATCTGTTCGACAAATTATCTTGAGTTTTGAGGATTGGCTAAATCATTAGTCTTGCGATGTCTGCCCTATGTTCCTGTGAAATATCTCATATTATTATCCATATTGCATTTCCAGAGCACTTTCGTAATTTGTTGGCATTGCTGCTTCAACTGTCGATGCTATATGGCAATCGAACATTTTCGATCGAAATCGAGGGTTTTAAGATTTTTCCTTTCATGCCACCCAAGGGTCAAGCGACTCGTGGGCGGTGTACTCTGCCCCAGGGTCGTTTGACTGACCATACTGATTTGCTCATATTGATCTTTCAATTTGTTTATTTTTCTTGTTTAAATCATATATAGCTATTTTTTGATCTTATTGAACTCTTTCAAAACTTCCTTCACTCTAGCGGTGAGTGCTGTATTTCATTCCAAACTTTTTTGACCGCATTTCGAACAACCTTGCAAGATTCAGAATTTTTTAGTTGTTTCCATTGGCAGATTTTGGCTGATTCTATTTTCCACCTGAAAACTTTCGTACCACCTGAAATTCATATCTAATAGAACTGGCCGATACTTGATGAAAATCCATATCGAAACTGACTAATAGAATTTAATTTGATTTTCACTATCAAATTCCTACTACTCATTCATAGCCGAGATCAAAATGAATTTTATATATAGGTTCAATATCATCACTACAACTATTTCACTGGTTTACTGTGCTTACTCTCGCTGCTCTAGTCAGAGATTGATGGCTGTTCTTTCCGGTCGCAGATCTTCAAATAAGCAAAGTAAGGTTTCTGGCGTATTCCACATTTATTTTTTTTTTCTCAACCTTCACACAACCGTTCTCAGTACTATTCGGCAATCTCTCTAAATAGTTCACCATCATTTGCATTTGATATGCGGGGGCATTCTCCAACAAGGCTAGAATTGCAAAGATAAAAATCATATAATGTAATATGAAAGTTTTGAAAGAGAAACATTAAACGTCAATAATTCTTCATTTCCCTTTTCCATTTCATTCCCCAAGACAGGCAAAAGGCGTTCACTTCATTTGAAAATTCGAAGTTCCAATGTGAGAAAATTACGAACCGCCACTTTTTTTCAAGATAAAACTCATTACCGCCTGCATCGTCTGGAGGCGTCAGACGTCGAAAATTTGTTCCTCCTCAGGAAAATGAATGTAGAAAATACATCCGTGTTTTCGGCCAATTGAAAGATGGCTCACCGCCAAGAGCAACTTATACGCAACGCCTCCTTTAATGAGATATCCTGAGAATTGAAAATTGCGTAGGAAATTACAAGTTAAATTGGTGACGGTTGGATCCTATTGGTAGATACGAAACATATTCGTTATTGGTGGTTTTCGAAAATTGAGTTACGTCTAGTTTCAGTGAGAAAATTGACAGGGGTTGACTGGTTGATTGAATTGTTTGTCGAGTTTTTTTCACAGTATTAAATAGAAATCAGTTGATGATATTATTATACTTCTAAAAGATATATTGGAAAATAGCTTGCCTCATAACTGGATTTGGAATGATGTCGACATATATTATTCAAATTCATGTGATATGTAGAACCAGAATGACCACAGACTGAATATGAACAAATGATTACTCCAAGAAAATAAAAGATATGACAAAACAAGGAGACAAATTCGAATTTAAACTGACTGTGGCTTTGACATTTGTTAATTTGTTTTTCTTTCAACTAGCTGTCAATCAGCTGTCAACCAGAGCACCAAGATCCTAGATAACTGCTGATAAAGATTGCTGGAATACTGAATCGCATATCAGAGGAGGGAAAAGAAGAAAATCGTTGATTCCTAGATTGTTCTCAAAGATAAGATTACGATCAGGAGTTATTTTGTGCATTAAACCTTGTTACTGATCAGAATAATGAGTATTCCTATCAAAGAAACGAATGAGAAGTATCGAATTTTTTTTTAAATCTTTGACTCTAATATTTTTCGTTCATAATAAATCAACCAGGTGAACCTATTTCATTGTTTCATTGGATTGTTTTATTTGGGTGCCTCCTATGTAGACGCAATTTAGTTGATATAGTTATAGTTATTGGCGTAGTAGGTGGCGTCCAAACGAGACCAGTTGATTGGGAGATCCTCTTTCATTACTTTTAATAGAATTCTTATAAAAATCGGGAGCCAAACCGCTTCGTAAACTGAGAAGTTCACCCTGAAAGGGTACTGCGTGATATAAATAACTGAAGAATTCAATTAGTAGAGGAGAGTGACCAAATATGGAATATCATTTTGTTTATTACACATAATTTGCCCAAACCTTACAAATAGAAAATATTTTGTAGTCATTAATAATAATCACATATTTATGCTTCATTTTGTAACAAGTTTTGGTGACATTGACTAATTTTAAATATAATTTTAATAAAAAACTAAATAAAAATAAAAATATCTAATTATGCAATAGGTACCCCATATATAGGATACTATAAACACTATGAAATTTCAACTTCAACTTAAAGGATATTCTTTGGAAACATTGGTATACCATAGAAAGGAACAGAAATTATTTGCAAAAATCACAAATCCAGGCATCAGACTCTGGTCCTGCGCAATCATTATGTGCCCAGAGCCCACACATGAGGCACTTGACCTTTGTTTCCCCATGGGTATCATTCGAAAACAGCATACCACAGAAAAAACATTCCGAATCTTTAGAGTCTGGAGCTGTATTTCCTATCAAGGCATCGGGCTCACTGTCTGTATCAAACAGCATCATCTCCTCATCATCATTTGAATCTGACTTAGGCTTCTTAATCTTTTCTCTTAACTTTTTTCCTTTTGTTTTCTCCTCGTTCTGTTTTTGATATTTTCTCTTTGGGCATTTATTTTCTTTTTCTCCTTTTTTCTTGATTTTTTCTATGAGATCGTTCTTTCTCTATTAGAAGGTTTCTTTTTCTTCTTTGGTACTAGGCTGATGTCATAAGGAGAAACAAGTCCTAAACTACTGCGACAAATTCCGGAAGTTGAGGGCATAGTTTCAATATTTGTATCTTGTCTGGATGTAGAAACTTCAGTTGAAGGCTTACCATCATCAGGTGTTCTAAAATTGGCCATCATCGATTCTTCTAAGGGTTGGGAACTTGTCATTGGAATAACGTCGACTGTGCAACCATCTTTAACTGCATCTCGTCGACCGCGGTAAAATATTTTTATTCAACGGTTATTGTCCGGCAACCAGAAATCCTTTGGCTGCTATTTCACCCCTTTGTACTTTCAAATAAGCCCTACTAAATAGCTCCACAATATCATAAGGGCTAAGTGGTCTATTGTTGTATCTGATCCACATTCGTATTTCGTCACTGTAATACGTTTTGAGAGGTCCCATAAACGTTTTGTCTAGTGGCTAGAGCTTCTAGGTTGTGTGAGGAGGTAAGTACACAATGTCTACATTATTTACCCTACCAACGTCGATGTTACGAGTATGGGAAAAATGACCATCTAAAATCAGTTATACTTTCGATTCGGGCGTAGGGTTGTTATGTTTAATAAAATGTTTGAACCACTTAGTAAATATGTACATTTGAATTCATCCTGACGGATGTGCAATGCCAACAGCACCTGGGGAACTTCCTCTCATCAGCTGATCACTCATATTCTTGCGAGGGAATATTATAAAAGGAGGTACAAAATGACCAGTAGCGTTCATAGCATAGGTTAATACAATCAAATACCCCTAAAACCTACAAAAGAATATCTAAACAATGTCTAGAAGGTATAACAACAATACTGTGTGCACTTTTTATGCGAAAAATACATGTTTTTTACATACCTTAGAAAGTTATGCGGCAGCGACAAAACAAAACATTGCTACTGTGATGAAAGGGCTCGCTCGACTAACATGTTATGACCAGTACGCTCGAACGCGGATACGTAGAAAGAGACGAACACTATTCACTGCGTGTATCACTTTCAGTTTGATAGAAATGCCTGTATTCCATATTAGGGATACTATTCCATATTTGGTCACTCTCTTCTAACTTGTCATGTTCAACAATTTTGACTACAAATTGAATAATTAAAAAAAAATAATTTTTCATACTGAGCATTGTTTAGATTATCGAAGTTTTGGTGAAAAT
>WOGO01009292.1:0-10273 GCA_015342085.1 Leptinotarsa defecta
TTTCCCAAAAATTAATCACTCCTAAAAAAAAAAAAAAATATAACCCTTTCAATTCATTCTGAAGATATTTGAAGCGTTAAACACAATGTTCTCATAGAAGTTCTTGAACAGTATATTGGGAGTCAAAATAAATGAAATTGATTCTCAAACTCGGATTAGGCATCCCTAAAACCACATTACGTACGAAAGAATTTCGAAAGGGATAGATTCATGAACAAAGAAGTCCAGCATTCTTTAAATTCTGATCTTGATGACATGAAACCTCATTCTATGAAACAGTGGTTGGGTTATTCGAGCCAATGAAAAATAGAAATTGTGCCTATACAATTCTTCAAGCATTCATCGGAAATTATAGTCAGTGGCGGGTCGACCATCTCTGATCGTTGTTTCATTGCTTGAGCCACTGTGGCTGCTGAGATTTTCCGACTGTTTCTCAACGGTATAACGCTTTTTATGCGTTACGGGTCATTTTGACGCCGAGTTTACGTAACGGGTTGCCTCGGGCGCCAGCTTTCAGCGTGGTGTGCTCCACGTGCTCTGGGCAGCCTCAATTCAAATATATAAATATAAAGGGTATTCAGCAAACGGCCTTCTTCTTCAAAATAAAATAGTCAATGACCACTCATAGAATATAATTGTCCACTTGGTATGATGTTATATGGAGGGTGTTCTTCACACGGCCTTTTATATAAAATAAAACGGTCAACTAATTGTCGAAATACCATACAAACTGAGAACCACTACCTTTTATCTCACCCTTTTCTTCCTGTACTCCACTTACTTTTTGGCTAACGGTTCATTCCTGCTCCTAGGCGGTTCGGTGATTGATCGGATTATTATTTGCCTTTATTAACGGATTTCTAGCGAGCATCCAAGATGATGAACCAAGCTGGAACTCGAACTGAACTGGAACTGAACTAAACTCAACTGCCTTGGTCGATACTCTCGAGATTATTTGAAATGATGTTATACATGGGATCCGGTGATGAGCGAGTTTTGCCTTCCATCGCTGGTACGGTGTATTACCAAATAACGTATGATTTTCAAATCGCATCGGCGACCTGGCACAGTACAGTTTCCTATCGCGATAGAGTGGCACTTCTACCCAGTTTGAGAGCGGTGACAGTAGAGGAAGGTATTCATGGGGTCAAATAAACAATTGGCCAATAATATGAACACAAAATGATGAAAGCTGCTTCTACCTGACGTACCACCGGAAAAATTAGTAACTTCGTTACACACCCTTTCCACTTCGGGAAAAAAATGTGTCAACTGACTTTTTCAGTTGAATATATTTACATGGCCTGAATCATAAACAAAATATCTTTTCAGAATGAGAAATACAAAGGTAACCGATCAGGTGCCTACCCCTTTCAACGGCCGAACCCTTTATTAGAGGGGTAAGTACGCCTGTTACACTTGTAACGGAATAAATAATGAAATCGAAACAACAACTGCTATATACTTCACCCAGATACTAATAATTGAACAAAATTTACATTTTCCTTGCGCTGTTAATGACGGGGCCATCCTACCGTCGGTGTTGATTGTGGTGAAATGGACGTTGACAGCCACAATCGTGTTACGTGCTACCTCGAGTAGGAACACTGGCATCGCGCACAAGTGGCGCTGTTCCTGGTTGTACCGAAACGTAAACGTTTGGTGGGATGTAGCGGTGGGTTGTCGCACAAACAGTCCTGGGACAGGACGTCTTTAAACCTACAGCGGAAAAAGAAGAGTACCGGAACTTTTTGTGTACTCCGGCTGTGCTCTGGTAGGCCACATCGCCAACATAGTTCCTAGTCTACCGGTTGGTAGGCCAGCAACGGTTTGGGTGGCGCAAGTTGATTCTCCCTCGTAGCTTGTTGTAAATGTTCGGCCGTCCAGAATGTATCGTCAAACGGATTCTCCTTCGGATGTTCAACGAAATATGGGTGGAGAAGGCTGCTTGATCCAGAGTCGGAGCGTATGGCACACGAGGTTATGATACTGTCTTCGGGAGCGAAACGGGTATTTTCGGGGATACAGCGGATGATTCTGGCTGACTATCAGACTCTTGCATCGCACCTAAGAGGGCGGCTGCGAGTGCATAGGTGGCTGCCTCTAGGGAATCAATGGATGAGTCCAGGGTGTTCATAGTCATTGGAACAGAATCAATTACCAAATATACCAAACTATCAATCCAGTAGGTCAAACAAACTATTGAATCAGAGAAGCGAAAATATTTATGGACATCAAGATAATGTTTGACAAAGAGAAAATAAATGAATAAATAAATAAAAAACACTTTCAAAACAGTAGAAAAATATATGGCCATCAACATGATGTTTGACAAAGTGAAAATGAATGAATCGATAACTAAAGAACACTTTCAAATCATTAGAAAAATAAAATAAAATGAAATTCAATAACAGTCTTTTGTAGCTTGAGTGGAGCACCTCAACACCCAGGTGGAAGCCATACTCGACGAGAGGATTCATCCGATCCTACTAGCCGCATGTGATATCGGCCTGTTGAACGGTCGGTTGGTTGAAGGACACTTAGGGCCCCTCTTATTTCCGGAAAGTCAGCGATTTGCGAAGTCTCCATCGGGCGTTTGAGCTGGGCGTAGGTCTCGTATGAACTCGCAAGAGCTGTTTGCCGGTCGGGCTTTTGAGGTTATACACCACCGGTATGAGAACATGGGTTACGGTATACGGACCGGAATATTTCGAGGCAAGTTTCGTGGAGCACCTTCCTCGACGGATAACAGAATCTTCGATATGGCATCGCCATTCTCTGCGCCTGAGGTTATAATGGATGACTTTGTGTGATGAAGGCCTTGTGAAGGTTTATACGATCCAGTTCAAAGGTCTCCTGTAGACGTTGAATTTGAATCTTGTATTGAGTGGCATCCACTGGTTCGACATCACCTTGTTCTGGTGACGAAAGCATATGGTAGACGGCTTTTGGTACTTCTAATTCTCGTCCAAAATCAAGGAAGGCGGCCATATATCCTGTAGAGTCCTAGTGATCGGTGTTGATAGCAAATAGGAGCTCTGGTAGATATAGGTCCCATTTACGATGGTCCTGTTCACAGAACTGTGCTATCGTTGTCTTGTGGGTCTTTTTGGTCCTTTCAATGGGGTTAGCTTGCGGGGTATACGGTGGAGTGCGACGACGACCTAGTTCTTTCAGCGAGTCATCGAACAGACGGCCAGTAAATTGGGTTCTGTTGTCGCTCATCACTATCTTTGGACATTCGAAACGAGTAACTATATTTTCGTGAAGCGACTGGGCGACAGCCTCAGCAGTGGCTTTGCTGTTCGGTCGACATGTTCTCACTTCGTGAATCGGTCTCAAATTACCATCAGTCATGTATTTCCCTTTGAAGACCGGGGTAAAGGGCTCACTAGATCGATACTGGCACACTCTCAGGAACGGTAATTTGGTGACGGCTGCATCTTACCAGTGGGTTTCATCTGTGATGCTTTGAATCTTTGACAGGAATCACAGCTGCGGACATACTTGGCAATATCACGGAACATTCTGGGCATTCCGGGCGTCATGCATGTCGAGTCTTCGGGATACAAAGTTTATATGGATTGGCTAATTCTGGCTCCGACAATTCATTGGAGTTCCAGAAATGTCAGTACAATCGGTCCTCTCAGATGCAGTAGTCAGGGAATGCTTCAGAAGATTGCTGTACCTCCTCCTTCTATTTCTCATACCAGGAGCATCCTGCCGTAGATTCAACAGCAGCTAGTTCTTCGATAACATCTTCAGAATCTGCTCGTGGCTCTCTAGACAAAGCATCGACTACAGTCCACTCTGACGCTATTTAACTTCAAAATCATATTGCTGTAAAAACATAATGCATCGAGCAAGCCGGCCAACGGGGCTCTTGATGAAATGAAGCCAACAAAGTGACTGGTAGTCGGTGAGGATGGTAAAATGGTATCCTTCTAGAAACAGGCGCATATTCTCGATTCCCCAAACTCTAGGCAAGCAGTCCTTTTCGGTTACGGTTCGATGAAAGTTTGGGACCTGCTGGCGTATGCGATGACATACTCCTCTCCATCAATGAACTGAGTCATAACGGCGCCTAATTCTTGATCAGATGCGTCGGTATGTAAAGTGAACGGTTTGTCAAAGTTCGGGCAAATGAGCACTGGTGCTTTTGTTAGACACGATTTGAGCTTTTGGAAAGCCTCTTTTTGGTCTGCTTCCCATCGCAAGCGATAGTTCTTCTTCAAGAGACGGTGCAGCGGGGCAGCCATTTCGGAGGAGGCTGGTACAAACCGCCTGTTCCATGAGGTCATCTCTAAAAAACGTATGAGACTCCGTACGGTGAATGGAGCGGCTAGTTCTATGATGGAAGTCACTTTATCCGGGTCCGTACGGATACCTTCCGAAGCCACCAGGTTCTTCGAAAGTGCTTTCAACACAATAATATCGTTTGAGTACGCTAAGCAATGAGGATCCGTCTCAGGTTGTTAAACTGTATCTCTACTCGGTATGTTGTCGAAACTATGTTTCTCCAGTAGCTAGACGGGCTGAACTTGCAGTTGTTGGAGTTTTCGGTACTCCCAGCAAATCCCATTATCTAGCATTCCTATCTCCCACATAGGAGATCACAGCGCCAGTATCAATCAGAGCTTCAAAGTTGTTTATCAAGAACATTGACTCGAATACGGCGGCGATAGTCTCCGTGGCGGTCGGTGATGTCCTGGGGGCGGTTGTTCTTACGGGCCGGGACAACGGTGTTAGAGGCATCATGGGGACTTCGCTGCACATGCCTCAGGTTATTGCAGAGCCCTAGCAGTTATAGGGCCCTTGAGCCCGGACAGTCACGAGACATTACTCCACCTCTCTTGCATCTCGAGCAGAAAATTCTGGAGGTTGCTCGACACTGGTTCCTAAAATGTTCAGTCTGCCCACATCGCCAACACGCTTGTTCTCTTCTCGGCGTAGTGTTGTTGGTCTGGCTCGACTCGTAGATGCAGGTGCTGTTCCTCCAGTGGTAGGTCTGAGAGACGTCTGGTAGGTAGCGGTGTGCGGAAACGGTCTTATTGCTGTCACTTGCGAGGGAACGATTTCACTCTAGGAGCATGCTCAATTTCAGAGCGGAGTAGTTCGTATTTTCGGGTGACCTCAGCAAATTCTTGTACGTCCGTGAAATTGGTCTAATGGATCTGTTTTCGAAACTCTGGATTCTGGTGTAATTTCTCCGTGGCGGCGAATGAGGGTCTTCAGATCGATTAAGTACTGTGAGGACTCCTCCTGCAGTTGTTACACCCTTCTATTGATGGCCACTTTCAAGTCGATGAGGTAGTTGACTAAGTACCTCATCGAGAACTTCTGGAAGGCGGTGCAGAAGGCTTGTGAGTCAGGCCATCGTAATTGGTTATTTCTGAATCATAAGGCAGGCCTTCCTTGCAGCAGCTTGGGCATCACTTGCAGAAGACGGTCTGAAGGTATATACTGGAAAGCACGAATTTCTCCTAGCCTTTCGAGGAAGGTGGCGAGGTTTCGGCTTCCATCGAAAGATATCTGCCAGTTTTTGGTCCTCAGAGGACTGAGTGAAGCACCAGGCATGGGCTGGTTAGACTGGCTTTCCACCAACGTCCCATGGGGAAGGCTTGTTAGGGTTTGTCCACCGGTACTCGTCACTGTGATGGCCGGTGTCGTGGCGGTAACGGTCGTACCTGCAGACATGGTTGAAAGTACGAACGGTGTCATCGTAGTCGGAGTAGGTGGAGCTCGGCCCTCCCGTATGACCTTGACCGGACGCCGACGTTTCTCGTCTACGGTTTCAGTGGTCGCGAGTTGGAACTCTGTCAGTTCGGTATCGAGTTCGTCTTTCCCCAGCAGGTATATTTACCCGACTCGGGTGTCGGCCAGACCACTTTCTGCTGGAGAATTCCGGTCGGCGGTACTCCCTGTATTGCTGGTTGGATCCTATGGTGCTCCAGATTTATCTCTCAACATCTTTTTTAGGCACTTAAAGAACGTACATGTTCTTGATTTCACAGTTAGGTACTTACTAGCTCTCTCGTCGGCTCCTATCTTGGCTACGGTACTTCTACAGGCGGAAGCAACAGCGGAAAAAGGTTACGCATTCATCATGCCAAGTATCGACTAGGGAACAGACAGTTAGAACACTACGGTAAACGGTGCGCAAGAGGAAGTTCTAAGCTCATTCAAATCTCTGACATGAGGATTCGTGATTCTCAGTTCAAATCAGCTAGATAGATAAACTAGCAATATTCGGTAATATCAACATAAGAGGTGTTTGGCACACGGCCCTCAACAAATTCTAATGACCATATAGTGGTACACCCGGTATGAAACATATAATCATTATAAAATCAGTATACGAAATCATTCACGGCGGTATTCGGTATACCTCAACTCATTAATATCAATATAAAGGGTGTTCAGCAAACAGCCTTCTTCTTTAAAATAAAATAGTGAATAATAACTCATAGAATATAATTTTCCACTCGGTATGATGTTCTATGAAGGGTGTTCTTCACACAGCCTTTTATATAAAATAAAACGGTCAATTAATTGTCGAAATACCATACAAACTGAGAACCACTACCTTTCATCTCACCCTTTTCTTCCTGTACTCCACTTACTTTTTAGCTAACGGTCCTGCTCTTAGGCGGTTTGGTGATTGGTCGGATTATTATTTGCCTTCATTAACGGATTTCTAGCGAGCATCCAAGATGATGAACCAAGCTGGAACTCAAACTCGAACTGAACTGGAACTGAACTGAACTAAACTGCCTTGGTAGATGCTCCCTAGATTATTTGAAATAATGTTATACGTGGTGTCCTGTGAAGGACGAGTTGTGACTTTTATCGGTGGTACACCAAATAACGTATGATTTTCAAATCGCATCGGCGACCTGTACAGTTTCCTATCGCGATAGAGTCGCACTTCGACGTAGTTTGGGAACGGTGACAGTGAAGGAAGATACTTATGGGGTCAAATAAACAACGGAGCAATAATATGAATACAAAATAACGAAAGCTGCTTCTACCTGACGTACCACAGAGGAAATTAGTAACTTCGTTACAACGGATAGTAACAATACTCATATTCCATTTACCAATGAAGCAACTTTCAACAGAAATCGCATTACGAAAAACAAAAACAAAATCAAAAATAATGTATTAAACCAATGGTGTCACGATACTAATTCAATTGTGATACATAAACAGTTTAGGGGGTTTCAGGGTTCAATAATCAGAAATTTTATGGGCTGAAAATATTTCGTGATTTCGTATAATAAAGAAGCCATGGATCTTTTTCCATTACAAAATGTCACGACAGTTGTATTTTCATTTTGTACTTTTCAAGGTCTGTAACTTTTGTTGCGTGCCCATTTGCATTGGAGTAAGTTATATCTGATCGAGTTATTTTTGACCCCAGAATATGTGGTTCAATTTATCTACATTTCTGCATAACTTCATTCAGTTAAGAAACTGTTCCTTGCTTGCAGATAATGTTATTTCGACACCAGTATTACTCAAAACTTTCACTGTATAGATAATGAATATGCGTCATCAATTTGTGTAGGTATGTGAAATAAGTCGAAAACAAAACTTGGTAACCACTTCAAACAACCCAACCTAACTTTTTGATAAAACAATTCTATCATTTACGAAATTCAATAAAAACTAGCTCTTTGTCACGGTTTCTGGTCAATTGTATAAAATTTGTCAGTAAATATATTATATTTCATATATATTTCAGCTCCCATATCTGGTGAAAATTCCAGTACGTGCAACACTATTTTGAGGTTGAAACTTGCAACTGCAATATACAATTTACTCACAGCGAACTATGAAATGCACGGAATTCATCAGTTGTGAAAACGAATATTTGTTTAGAACACGAGATGTTACACTAAAGTACGAGTTCTGTTCAAAAAATAAGGTGAATGTTCAAATTTCGCGTGCTATGTATATTCGATTAGCATTTTTTTAAAAATTGGTACACTCGTTTCAAACATATTATCACAGTTTCAGCTGCTCAGCATGTTCAGTTTGTTGGTGGGAGGCATAAACATTAGAAATGTTTTGCGTGTTCGACGAAATGGATCAGAAAATTTGCATCAAATTTTGTGAAAAAAAAAACTAATGAAGTGCTCAAAAACACATGAAATGTTGGAAGTGGCATACGGCGATTTATTCCGAGTCAAAAAGAGTTTACAAGAGATAAAGCTTTTCACAGAAAGTCGAGAAGATGTGAATGACGACGCTCACTCTAGCACATCAACAACCGATACAAATTTTGAGAAAGTGAAGAAAATTGTTGTGGGCAATCGTCGAATCACTATTATAAAAGTTGCTGAGAATGTCGGAATATCCGTTGGCTCACGCTACCATGCAATTTTTTCGAAAATTCTGGGCATGAAGCGTGTGGTAGCGAAGTTTGCTTCAAAATTGCTGATTTCCACTCAAAAATTCGTCGCATAAGCATCGCTTGAGAATTGTTGAATGACGACAACGGGGATTCAGATTTTTCATAAGGATCATAACTGGTGACGAACCATGGGTATATAGATATGACATTGAAACCAAAGTAAAATCGTCCCAATGAAAGAGCCCAGTTGAGACAAGACTAAAAAAAGCTCGCCAAGTTTGATCAAATTTCAATGTTTTGCTCACTGTTTTCTTCGACAAAGTTGGTGTGGTACATCAAGAGTTCTTGCCACATGGTCGTACGATGAACAAGAAGTAAAATCTTGAAGTTATGCGCCGTTTGCGAGAAGCAGTATGGAGAAAACGTTCGGTATTGTGGAAGAACAAATCATGACTTTTGCATCACACGATAATGCACCTGCTCACTTGACATTGCATGTTCGTAATTTTTCGACCAACAACACCGTAATCTTCTGATTGACTCGGCCGTTACTTGATGAAGATCCATAGTAATTTCAAAAACTGCAGCTCACGATTTGATCTCTTGTGAAGAACAAATCGTGAGGTGTATTTTTTGAAAAAAAAAACACCGTAATCATACGTCAGCCACCGTATTCACCAGATTTGGCTCCCTGCGACTTTTTCCTTCTCATGAGTTCGAAGAGACCCATGGAAGGATGGCAGTTTGCGACGAATGAGGAGATAAAAACCGAATCGCTGAGAGAGCTTAAGGGCAATCCAAAAAGTTCATATCAAACTGTTTCAAGGATTGGAATAAACGGTATCACAGGTGTATTATGTCTGATGATGAATACTTTCGAAGGGACAAAATGGAAATTGATGAATAAATGAATATTTTTTTGGGAAAAATGAATATCGCCCTATTTTTTCAACACAACTTGTATGTTTTATTGCGTCAGGTATTGATGATGCATCTGTAAAACTGCGTTGATAAAATTAAAATATGCTGAAAAATGTTTTTCCGTTAACCAGCTGTCACCCCCTACAAACGACAACTCCCAAAAGTCGAAATTGTGCGAGATAAGGACTAACAATATCTTACCTTTCAACTTGTCATTTCCAACATGGTTTGGGCGATAGGAAGTAAAAATTGATCGTCCGGCCCTGCGGTTCGAACCACCGGTTCACACTGCAGTTGATTGAGTGAGTCGAGCAAACCACCCTAGTCAACCCACCAGGCTACCGTCCTCTGATATCATATTTTCTCATCACGACTGGTTAATTTTCGATTTTTTTTTTCAGAGACACCATGGGCCTGAGGTTATTTTTCGATATCAGATATGTAAACATGGTCGTTGGTTTGGCAGTATCTTACAATTCCGACTTCAATTTCACTGTCATTGTCGGAATCCTATTGAGCAATTCAAATTTCAGTTCATCCGATGTTGGCATGATAATTATGGTGTACTTTGGCTTCGACCTCATCTCCCGAATAACTTATTCAATTATCAGTTATTTTCATACCATCAATAACAGAATGACATTCTTGGTTGCCACTTTCATCATTTCGGTTTTTCGGGTTGGTAAGTGAGAATTCAGTTATATTTTTGATAATGTTAGTCAGATTTACTCCTTTCAATTTATGCAGTGCTAATCAAAAGTACCAGATGAATAAAATTTCAAGGCATATTTTGAAATACGTCATATACAGTGTCATCATTAAAATGCGCACCATATGGGAAACTTTTTTTTTCGAAAAGTTTCAATGAAAGTTAACTTCGGCACTTGTTTGTGCTTCAAATTCAACCTAAAATGATGTGGACAACTGCGACCCACTGACGTTCAGTGTTTGTCAAATTCAACTTTTTTTTTTTGAAAAAAATTGAAAAAGTAC
>WOGO01009294.1:0-10272 GCA_015342085.1 Leptinotarsa defecta
GCTGTTGATGGGGGGGGTGGGCAAACCGCTTCGTTACCTAACGCGTAACGGCACCAGTTTGTCTGACTTCCCTTTTCATTACGTCAGCGGAAGGCAGGCTCCTCCTCTCTCTTTGGACAGACGATCAGCATTTAGTGTGCGTTAGACATAGTATTATAAAAATTTAACCAGCAAGCACGTAATATCCTTTCATTATGTGAAATATAGCTCAAAATTGATGATACTAAGTTTGTGTGTGTACATAAGTAGTATCAATATTCAATCCTACAAAAGTAACAATTGGCTTATAATAGCTATAATATATGTACATACACAAAATAATCAATGCAATATTTCATTAATAAACAACCTTTTCTTACATTATCATATTGATATTCATGAAATCTAAGATTTTGCCAGGTTAGACAATATCAATATTGAATAGTTCAACTCAATTATCACTTCTGTCGGGCGTCTCGAGACGCACACGTTTTTTTAAAGATGTGTGAACATTTGAGAAAAATCTTTGAAACGCCCTAAAAGTCATTTTTTCACAAACGCTACACTTTACAAATTGTCCGATGTTTCTCGGTGTATTAGGCATAGTCTGCAGGTTTTTATTCCTAACGTTTTGTCTGCTACTGCGGCATACATTATCAAAAGCGATGCTGAACGGTCGAAGTACGGCAAGGCAGAGCACTTCAACCGGGTACAGATAAATTGATAATTACTCAAGCACGTGACAAGAACAGATGCTTACATACCAAACAGCAGTGGGCCCAGAATGAATCTTTGTGGAACTCCCGACTTTTTCTGCACCATCTGATCCGTTTTGATGAAAGATGTAGTTCGTAGTGCATTGAGTTGAACCTAGTACTTCTGACATAGGATATGAGGATAACGTTTTTCAACACCAAGTACAAAAAATAAGAGATGCGTGTATTAGTATTACACCTACTATGCTAGAAAATTGCCACAGAAATTGCCTGGGCCGACAACTTATGTGCATTCAACAAAGAGGTCGTCGATTCGAGTATTTAATGTATATTGCCATGTGGCTTTGATTTTCCGTATTGGTTTAATTTTTCTCAAAAGTTCGTGATGAAACAAATTGTTTTTCTGTTTGATTGTT
The DNA here is from genome assembly GCA_015342085.1 of Leptinotarsa defecta. Lineage (NCBI taxonomy): Eukaryota > Metazoa > Arthropoda > Insecta > Coleoptera > Chrysomelidae > Leptinotarsa > Leptinotarsa defecta. Next base: position 1,112 of record WOGO01009294.1, read on the forward strand.
TTCACTGATGAAGGTGGTTATTTCAAATGGAACGCTATAAAAATATCAAATGTGATATACCCTTGGATTGTGAATTTATTGCTTCATCAATATATGTAATAAAAAAGATGGTCCATATTTGAAAAAAATTTGATGGTGGCCATGTTGACATGAAACGTTTTATCGAATATTCATTATTACATTGTCATAGTACACTCCAAATACAATAACATTTTTCTTTAAATTATTTTGATATTCTCCGAAATAACAATTCCATTCGAAAAAAACGAAAAACAGCATTTTTGGTTTTCCCCATATAACTCGAGAAGGGCGAGAGTTCCCATTGTATTGTTCCCGATGACAGTTCCTTTTTTTCCATGTAATCGTCTTCGTATCTGTTGAGGTTTAGGTTTAGAATACAACGTTACCATATGATAAAAGAAACGGCCTGTATACTGTTCTTGGTGGAATCAAGCGGGTTAAGTCGGTCAAATACTTGTGACGTTGTGTCTCTGAAAATGAGATCAATTGATCATTTCTGGATAGAACCATTAGTCCTAAGTCATTCCCAGGGATGGAGCACCATTTATGTGAGTAATATTCTATTGGAGGTCTATTTGAAGATTTGGATCTTTGCAAAAAATCAAAAGTTTATTAGGTATATACTGATTCCTCGTCCTTTTCAACGATTACGGGTTATTATCATCTCAAACTAAAATCACTTCCGTATCTTCATTGAAATAATCAACTTCATTTTTTCATAATGCCTCCCGCTGCACGGCGGGAAATGTTAGTGTCACAATGAGAATGAGCTAACATTTCACAAAGATTGGATACGTGGTTTCCGTCAGTATTTGAATGAGATTTGTTCCTGTAAGATGGATTGGTTGAAGAAGATCGGTGGAGTGGCCTAAAAAGTCATCCGATTCAAGTCAGTTAGATTTTTTTGGGGGTGACTTGAAGATCACAATTTGAAACTTAGCTAGCATGATTCACTTCAACATATCATTGCTGAATGTTGGAATTCTACACCGGAAATGTAGACCGATTCCAGAGCTACCTGAATAAATACAGGTTGCCTAAGAGAATCAGGACATTGTCTCTTGGTTGGTGGGTGCAGTTAGTACCTTGCAGTCATGATAGGGAGTATCCAAGAGCTGCGGCACAGAAAAGCTGCTTCTAAAGCCACATATTTGTTAGGTAGAATTGGAGTTTCTGGCCTATAATCAATCAATGGTTTACACAGAGCAAAATTACTGTATCAAAAAGTGGAATTTTTTAGAAAGAGTAACAACTCGTCTAATTTGGAATCACATTTACAATTTCTACATGATCCACAGCTGCTGGATCACTTATAATGGTGGAAGCAGCAGTTAATTTCTTGGGGATCCACCAAACAGCTAACATTGAAGTAGACATTCTGATCCTGGGTCTCACCTTGCTGGAATCCATATTAACACCATATACTTTATGTCGGTTTGGCACGATTTTTAGCTAATGTTTGTTTTTCCTTGAAAGCATACTCCCAATCTTTCAGGCAGAATTGCATACTACTATATGTAGTTACAGATAGTAGCATGTAAGATGTTCCGGAGTATTTCAAGAGAGACACTCGGTTTGAAACAAACACTAAAGCAGGTAAAAGAACAGAAGTTATTTATTTATGTCTCCAAGCTGAGTTAACGCTTCAAAATATTTCTTGAGGCAGGTAGGGATGAACTGAGTAACTTTGATGGTGGAACTAGCCAATGTCGGATCCAGAACATCATTTGGAGGGGCAGTTTACAACTCAAAGCCAGATTGTTTCTATGGACATGTCGCAGGATTTGTGGTAAAACTTGGGATTTAGGTCCCAAACAAATCACTTATGGTGCAATTGCTTGGTGGCCGAAGGCTTTAAAGAAAACGGCCTAAGCGAAGCTCTTTGGCTTACAGAGACAGGCTTGTCTGGCTATCAGTAATGCCATCAGTACCACACCGTCAGCGGCCATGAAGAACCTTCTAGATCTACCTCCTCTCCACATTTTTCTGGAAAGAGAGGCTAGATGGACTGCATACAGACTTGTGCACATTGCTAATTACACAAATCAATTCATTGCAGAGTGCAACAGACTGTATGTGACATTGGAAGTCACAGTATTCTGGAAATGATCTCTGCCTTTATGCCTCCAACTGTCAACTACAAACTGCTTTATAAAGTACTGTTCACAAGTAGAGAGGACTGGATCCTCCGGGAGAAGGAAATATTAAGAGCATATAGTTGTTGGTTCACAGATGAATCAAAAACTTCCGGTTCTGGTGCAGGTCGCAGACCCAGGATAGAGTTACCTACCTGCCTAGGAACTTATGCGACTGTATTTCAAGCGGAAATTTACGCTATTGATTTGTGGGCGGAGAGAATGGATAAATCCAACCTCACAAGTCAATATAAATATTCTCGGACAGTCAAGCGGCGTTTGGCCTGGAAGGCAATGAAGCTGTTGACTCTCTTGCAAAGGAGGATGCTGCAAGCGGCTTCATTGGACCAGAGCATGTCATTGGCATCGCTTTAGGCTTTGCCAAACAAACACTGAACACCCGGATGACAAGAAGATTTATGGGCTTCTGGCAGAATCTTCCAGGATTGGCTCACTCCAAGGCGTTTATTTACTCTTCGAAGCTTGATTCCAAACAGTTGTTGGACTATACTAAGGATGAACTACGATGTCTAACAGGCCTTCTCACAGGACACTGTAATTTGAATCATCACTCGCAGAGACTTGGACTGTCGGAAGACAATGTGTTGCGCCTCTGTCTGGAAAATGATGAAGCAGCAGAGCATATACTTTGTGTCTTTCCGCTAGGGACCAAATCAGGTTTTTTGAGTCGGCAGATCCATACTCTCACCATCTGACCTAAAAGACCACTCACCATATACACTAATCGGCTTCGTTAAGAAGCTGGGTTTATTTGGCTGAGTGTGAATAGGTGTGAGCCACAATAAACCCTTGTGGGTTGCGGTGGAGGGTCGAATATACCCACTCACTTTAGACCTACCTACGACCTACCCATTCCAAGAAGTGCAAGAATAGCAAACAGCATTACGGTACTTAGAAGGGGGTCAACGAATGTTATTGACAATTTATCTAATTCAGGTACAGGTATTAGCACAACACACTATCTGAGTCAACATAAACATGCTTCACGCAGCCATATTAGCCAGTCATCGGAACTCAGGATGTATAAACCTCTGAAGAAGCTAGCCACTCGTACCAGCGAATCGTCAGGAAAAAATTTCAAAATTTCGACGGCCTCCAAACACTGAAAACCACGGCTGCAAAAACCCTAAGCAATAAAGTATCATTATTATTTTATTCTGGTCCATCAGAAACACATTAATTTTATTTGAATAATTGGATCGGAAGATTACTATAATTTCCTTCAGATACGACTGATAAATAATTAACGGTAACAATTCAGTTGAAATCGGAACAGAGTAAGATTTTATTGCATCATTGGTCTCCAGCGTGTACGAAAAAATACTGCAAACCGGGCTCCTAACCGGTATGGAAAATTTATTGGGAAAATATCGAAATTAAAACTAAAATATAAGTGCATATAAATGCTGGTTTTAGGTTATAATTTCAGACTGATTTGGTACATTATTTCTTTATTAAATAAACAAATTGCTTAACGTCGAACTAGTAGAAACCCACCAGGAAAAAAAATTTAGTCGAAACGAACTACGTCATAATATACTTTTCTGAATTGCTACTTATATTTTGAAAATATTAAATTTGTAATAATTTCAAGTCATTTAATGAAATGAATGAAAACACTTTTCTCTAATTACCACTAGTTGATTTTATTTATACGACCGGTTTCGGGTTTAACCCCCTTATCAAGTATACGACTCATAATGGGGTTAAACCCGACCCGGGGCGTATAAATAAAATAAACTAGTGGTAATTAGACAAAAGTGTTCTTATTAATTTCATTGAAGTGATCATGAATTACCACAAACTTAACAAGTCATTAATCACACATATTAAATTTAAAGTCCATTTTCAGCAAACTGATTTGAACTGCTGGATATTTCAATTTGATAATCTTTTCTTATAAATGACAAAATTCATTATTTCCTCAGGACTGACCCTGCCCTTGAATATTTCTCTCCTTTAATACAGTAATGGAAAAATCGAAACCAAAAAAGTTCTGCACAACATTGAACAACTGCATATTTTGGAAAAAATCACATACAGTGCAATACCGCTTGGAAGAAAGAAATGTATTCATCAGTAGAGTTGAAGAGATAGTGGACAGAGGTGATCGATAGTTGCGAAGGTGGGTCATTCAACTAAATATTTATGCACTTGAATACTCAGCATTAACGGTACACTAGCTGTTCTTTATGGATGTGAAATAGTATTATAATTTGATCAGCCTGATTATTGTAATCACGGTCTCAATCCTAAAAAATAAAATTCATGATGAACGGTAATATCATTTGCAGGGCCGGATTTAGAAGTATGAAGGCCCTGGGGCAACGAAGGAGTAATTTTTCTGCTATAAAAATACTTGTTCAAACCTATTTACTCTAACATATACATATACAAAAACTTAACTCACTTTATTCTAAATAATATAATATTTATGTATTTTTCAGCTGTAAATATACTATATGTGCGGTATTTCATATTTTCAACTCATCTAATTTCAGTATCCCGGATCGCTATAATTTAAAATGGCGTCGTTCTATAAAATAAATTGGTATCAGTAGCAAGCATTTCAACATATTTTAGCTACTATGTTATCCCTATATAACTATTAAGAAACACTTAGTTCTGGGAGTGATGGTATTGCTGCGAAGTCGGACTACTTTTAAAGCTATAAGGTTTCTACAAAAGTGCTTGTATGAATAAAAGATTTCTCACATATAGTTTGGATAAATATTATCTGTATTTGATGTTTTGGCTAAAAAGTTTCTTTCATCGATTATAAAGGCTAAACGACGGGTTTTAACCATTATAATAACCTTTTCCTGTTTTTTGCAAGAAAAAAATTGAAACACTAGGTTAGGTAGGATAGTTTGAAGTGTTTTTTAGTATTTCCAATATACAGGGCGACTCAAAAAGCTCCCAGAAAGTTTTATTTATGGAACTCAAACTGAATCTAAAACTATTATAATATACTCCCCAATGAATGCTCAAAATGGTCGCCATTGAGTTATCATTTATTTTCATTTATATATTCGGGATACAAACAGAAAAATCCACTACAGTATTCACGCAATGGAATTATTATCAAATTGAAAGTATAATTCGATACATTAATATATGCATATCATAGTGCCTAAAATAAAGGATGAATTAGAATTAAAAAACTAATCAATAGAATTTATTCCATGATTTTCACTATGAGGGTTTAAAAAAAATCGCAACACGTGTTTCGCTATACAATAGCTTCTTCAAGCATAACTTATTTTTTTAAATATGGATTTTCATCAAGTATCGACCAGTTCTATTCTATCGCAAAATTTGCCAAGTTTTGGTCTGCGAAAGACTGAGTTCTTGTGAACGACACAAAATCGACTGCCTCGGATTCTCCTGCACACTCTCATAGACAGAGGCAAATTTTTTGGCAGATTTTGCGTTATGTCGACTTACGGGTGTTGGTCGATTGTTTACTGAACCAGTGGGCAAAAATTCATGTACCACATTCCGCATAGTTTCCTCGGTAAAATGATTATAGTGACCGTAGAATGATAGCGCGTGGTAGATAACCCGAACAGATCACTCATTTTGATGAAACAATTTCATTATTTCCCGGGTTGTTGAGTCCCTGGTGAAAGACCCGTTATATTGATGTTACATATTCTTGAAGAAATAATACTTAACAGGTCCATTACCTTCATGAGTATAAATTTCAGTATGGTGTATGGCCTCACATTATCCCATTCAATTTGAATCATTATTCACGTTTGAGTTGATTAATGGGGCTAGTCCGAACTCCATTGCCTATTTATAATTTTGCCTCTATGTAAATGGAATCCAATATATTTACAACAGATGGTTTTAGAAAATGGCACACTATAACGACTTGAAAACAAAGTGAAGAATTAGGTTAGAATTGAATCATTGATAGAAGATAATCTGGAATAGATACAAATAGGGTGAATTCAAATCTTCAGAGAGAGAGGTATTTCTTTCAAGATTAATGAATGAAAGTTGAAATCGTGGAACCGGTAAGGCTACTTGAAAGTTGTTTTCTCCTCAGTCAATCTGAGTGTATCCAATTACAGAAATCGCTTCTCATTTCTGAAGTTGTCCACAAAATTTCCATCATGTGCCTGAAAATTTCATACAAATTTGGTGTATAATAATTCATGGGATATCGATACTTTTGAAAAAAATTATCATACTCGTACAGGGCAAATTCAGTATTCAGGAGGTCACATCATTACGTGAAAATCAACCCCCTGTCAATCACACTTAATGTCCCCCCCTTTTATTTTTTGAACAGGTCAACTCAAAAAATCGAAATTTGGGGTACTGAAGTGAATGCATGAATACTTGATTTTGAAGTGAAAATAACAGATGAAACTTTCAGGATGGCGAATGGGCGCCATCTGGGTAAAAAAATGGTATGGAAAGGGGGGTCTTTTGACACATCTTTTTGAAGCTCCTGACAAATGATTGACAATCGTAGAACATAATGTCAATATCTTCAACAACTACAAAATGACGGAACTTTTAATAATTGCCTGAACACATTGACATTTAACTACATAATATGAGGTAATAAGCTTGGGGTCAGTTTAGAAGATGCTCGAAATGGTTGCCTTGAACTTCTTGATATATGAACAGCCTATCTGATATTTCACGCCGAACACAGTAACGTCAATATATCTACAAATGTTTATTATTTTTTGCCGTATATCCAATATTGAAGCAGGTTCAGTTTCATACACTTTTTGCTTCGAATAGTGCCATAGGTGTCAAATCTGGCGAGCGTGCTGGGTCATTGTGTCACTTGAATTTTATTTCCATTTGATATTTCGGACATGATGATGAGCAAGGGGTTGATTTTATTGTTTCACAATTTTTTTCATAGTCCCGATATCAACTGACTTTTTCATTGTTGCTCATTTCAATTGGAATGTACTGCCCAATTGTTCCGACTGACTCGAATAATCAAAAATTACAAACAATGAAATCTCCATGTTTGGGATATCACAAACTACCATTTATTGCGGAATTCTGGCAACAGTATTATATTTTTGTCGATTTCACATTATTTCTTCCCATTAATAAATCATAGAATATAGCTGGGCATAGAACATTAAAATATATTTTATAGGCCAATAAAGCGTTTTATGATTGCGGAGTGTATTGTTCTATGTATAATTGAATACAGTTGCCATGAAGAGTGAATCCAATCTAATTATATATCAATTATCGTAGAGTGAAGTTTGTTGAATTGTTTTCGATTGAAACTGGAGTAATAGAAAAAAATTGTATAAAGTATATTAAATGAGTATTTGATGAATGTTGAGTAGAATGAAGTGTTTTAAACCATTGAAATGAAATTATTTCTGGGAGAGATTAGTTTTTGATTTCTTCATTGTCGTTTGAGGAGCGGGAAACGTCAAAACAAAAAATATATGTTGATGACAAACACTCTTTAGAGTTTCTAGATATCACAGAAGAGTCGGTTTCAAATAATATATGTAATGAATGTAATATCCAATTTACTGCTTGATGAAACTATATCTTCATCTTATTATTCGAAAGGTCTAGATGATCAGTTTATTCTCTGTAGATCATGTCAGCTACTACTGCCGAAGTGATCACGAATTATCTAGAAAACATTATCAAATTGAGATCATTCATAACGAATGGATAACCAAAATAAGTAGCACCTCTACCACCTGTTCGAATTCGATTAGAACTACTCCTTAATATGGACCATAATTGACACAATTTGGGATATTCCGATTCATCAAAAAGATGAATAGGGATTAAAACCTCTGAAACTAGGAAGTGTTGAGGGACAATTGGTCCAGATCACACACTGATCTGGAACTAAACTTTGAAATAGATAACAATGTTGCTAATTCTGACAAACAATCGCTATTAACACCAGCTATTTCGTTATCAGAGTGGATACTTTTTTCTCTGGACCATAATTGACATAATATGGTATATTCTATGAATCAGTCAACATAATTCAGGGCAAATCAAATATTAACCTGACTAGACCTCCAAAACTTCGAACACACCAGGGCACACATTGATCTGAAGCTAACATCTTGAAAGGATAAAAAATATGAAGGCATATCTCTGTTACTAACCTGACAAACTACCCCGCTAAACACAATAGGCAGAGTAAAAAGACATGAATATTTGGAAATAACAGGCGTTATGAGAACCACATTGAAAACTCACATTTTGGATAGAGAAAATATGGGAAATTACTATCAAACATATTTGCGTGAAACATGACAAAACTTTACTTTTTCTCACAGACTTCAGAATTGAAATCACGAATCACCAAGAGAGAAAGATGAACAATTTTTTCAAAAATAGGTATTTCAGAAATATCTAGTTTCGAAATAGGTGTGAGGAATAGAACGTGGAATGGAAGCTAGAATATACCATGTGACCACACAGCACCAGATATTCATGGAATATTCCCTCTATATCATAAAACGAACATATATATTCGAAATATCTATAGAATATTCTTGGAATATAAACCTGCCTTCAGAATATTCATATTATATGCATGAATGAAAGTGGCAGGATTATTTCCAGACGAATGTGCATATAATGTCTATAAATGGATTATTCTCCGGTGAATATTCTACGAATGTTGTCGATCGAATATACCATATGGTATATTTTTGGGTATATTTAAAAATATTCTATACGGTGTATTACTGGAATTTTGAATCATCTTATAACGATAACGTATTCAAATAATTCGATATTATTAAAAACAAAAATATCTGAAGATTTTAATCGAATGCATAACCTGATGTATATTACCCTGATAGTGTTAACCAGTTTTTGAACACATCGCGAAGATTCTGATCAATTGCTCCAACTATTGGAAACGACAGAAAAATTCGAATGGTCCAATAAATGAATCAATTGCATTAATAAATCGGTTTATTCTTATCCTATTTTTCTTTTCTTATT